>CAIGQV010016298.1:8317039-8340440 GCA_903798115.1 Danio jaintianensis
TGAATGGATTCAAAAATGGTAAAACTCAACATTTAACTCACAGGGGAGTTATAAAATGAGCCTATTTCCAAACAAAAAGTGGAGTGTTCCCTTAAAACAGGCAGATCAAATTTCAGATTTTATTATGCATGCCGAACAGAAGAGCTTAAAATGGTCCTTTTGGCTTTTTACAGTACAGCAAGTCAAGTCAACATGTTCTGTTTGGAGTGACATGGGATATAAGATGAATTATTTATGCTTACTCATGATCACATATTCAGCAGGATTGCATCATTGGTTGCCAGTTTTGTCTATATTAACATTTATGAGCATACAGCAAACATGCATAATTTAAGAACACAATATTGCTATTTAACAATTCGCATCATAGCTTTTTATTGTCAACATATTCTCACTTACAGGCTCCGACACTCCTCTGAAATGTTAATAAATATTGTACCGAAGCCTCCATCCCTAATGGTTTGCTCAAAGAGCTTTACTTTTCATCCAAAACGCCACTCGTAGCGGTTAAATGTGCTTTTAGGCATATCAGGTTCTGCCATCTTTCCTCTTCTCCGGCGTTCTTCACAACACATATTCATTAGGTCTCTCTTGAGCCTCCCCGCACCTCCATTTCTACTGTCAATAACTACACGGGATGATATGTACTCCTCAACCGATTCAATTTCCTGGTGCCCTCAGAAGAGTGGTCCTTGCACAAGCAGTGGCGCTGGAAGATGTATGCCCCTGTCGACAGCAAATCTAATCAAGTGCTGTCTTGGGTATATCCTCACTGCGCTTGTTGGCTGTTTGCTAAAGCAGCATATGGAGCGTGGTTAAAGAGACTGCTGGAGCGGGTCAAATGTTGTGAGGGAGGCTCGTTTCTTGAGGATTATGCCAATAACAGATGTTTTAAGTAGAAAAGGAACCTTTTTTTGAGCCTGCTATGGTGTTACCTGTATTAAAGGGGACCCCCCTTTTTATAAGATGTAAAATAAGTCTCTAATATCCCTAGTCAGTGTGTGTGTTTGTGTGAAGTTTAAGCTCAAAATAGCCTGTTTTATAAGTATTTGAAGGTGCTCCTTTTAGACTTTGATCCAAATTGTGTTGTTTTGGTGACTGTCGCTTTAAATTTAAATGAGATTGTGCTCTTTTCAAAAGAAGGCGGAGTTATAAATGCCTATGTGTCAGCATAGTGGCAGATTCAAAACTCTAATGGCTCTAACGGCTGCTTCTCACTTAGGGCTGTTTATGCTGATGAGGGAGAGATGGTCACTAATGGGTGTGTCTTTCCCCCTCTGATGACACGTACATAGGGAGAATGTCAATCAAAGTGTTTCTACAGACTGTTTTGTATAAAGTTTGATTATTAAAAATGGAATTATGTATTTTTTATCATTACAGGCTGGCTATATTCACACACTTTTGCCACACAACTGTGTTTAAACCCCTTATTAAAGTGATTTTTGCATAATAGGTCCGCTTTAAACTCTCTAAAGGTCTTTCTCTGACAGTTTTTGGTACTTTATGGTAGGTTCAGACAGTATATTACCAGTATCAATCAGTATATTACCCCAGTCGATTTGTATTGAACTATGGGCATCAGGCAGGGTTGCCAGATCCCAAAAAGATGTTCAGCTTAAAGCAGACTCAATGCATATTCAAGATAAATGTAAACCAGGACCACTGTAGTATTTTTCCATCTAGGAAATCTAAATTTAGTTTACTCTATAATTAAAATTATTATTTAAACAAATTTGTTTAGATATATTTTTAAATGCCTTGTGTTTTATACCTCTTCAGATGCTTTTTAACTGTCATACTTTTTACTCTGAATTAAATTTTAACTTTCCGTACTTTCCGTTTAACTTTCCGTGCATGATAAATTGTTTAAAATGTAAGCTGTAAATATTAATAACCGCTGCAATGTGATCAGTTGAATTTGAATGCAAGATTTAGTTTTATCTTGTCTTGTCTTCAGATGTTGGGAGTAATTATATTTATTTAATTTTTAATTTAATGTTACCCAATTTAAATTCACGGTCGAATGTGCCATGGATAAATTTGACATAAACAAATACAGACAGACAAATAAACAAATAAAAATGAATGAGTAAATAAATACATAACATTTAGAAAATAATAATAATAATAATAATAATAATAATAAATTAACATTCTTATTTATTTATTTATTTATTTATTTATTTATTTATTTATTTATTTATTTTGATTCATCAATGGTTGAATTGAATTGACTTAAAATAAATAATAAATATTTCTATTCTTTAAATAAATCCTACTCTTTTAAACTTTGTTTTTATAAAATCAACTTCAAAAAAAAAAAAAAAAAATTAATTAAATAGCTTAAATATTTTAAAGAATGAATTAATAAATAAATAAATAAATAAATTAAAAGCAGGTATAAATTATTCCTTTATTTTTTACTACACATTTGTGTAAAATTGGAGAGTGTAAAATGGTCCTTAAAAAAATCTCTTCAATGATAGTGTACCTGAAAATGTCATTTAAAGATTATTTATTATTCTTTGTATAATAAAATCAATACTTTTATACAAGCGGGTTGAAGTTTTATTTTTTCGCTTTAGTATATGTACTTTTGAAGCTCTAGTTTTGATGATGCGAAGAGTAAATATTACGTTTTCACGACTTCATGTGTTCAGTGTTTGAGAGTAAGATCTGAGATTGACAGTACTGGATCTTCAGGGGCTTAAGCCACTTTGGAAGCTCTACGCTAGAAACGCAGAGTTATATGTGGCGCCGGAGATCATAGAGCTCTAGATTTTGCTCTCCTAACATGAATGTCTGCAGGTTCAAAGGCTGCTTCGTCCCCCAAGGCCACATCGCTGCAGTTTCTCAATGCACTTTCTCTGATCTTCCTTGGCGTAATCCGTGTTTACGAACCCCCAAAAAGTTGCAACATCTCAAAACATCCTGCTTGGCAAGAAAAATGGAGTTTCACACTAAATGCATAAATCAATCAAGTTAGCACCGAGGGACAAATGACTTAAACAGATCAAAACTGGGCTGGCGCTATTCCTGATGTCCCGTGGCTGGAACAGGTGCATTGTTATTGACAGCTGGATGTTTGAAGTTGCGGCCAATTCTGAGCGTGCCACCCTGATGCCATTTCTACAGCAGTGGGGGAATGGACACAGTGGATATATTAATTAATTACGAATGGGTTTGAAGCTGGTGAAAATATGATTTGAGAGAGAGAGAGAGAATCAAAGTCAAATCAGAAAATGGTATTGAGATGAAATGCATTTGTTGAAGACATGCGGTTTTTAACATTTTTGTATCTAATCAGTGTTTCTGTGAATTTTTTTTTTTTTTTACTTTATTTTTTATACATTTTTATTTATTTTACTGAATTTTTATTTGTATTTTTTATTATTTTTAAATTAAATTGTACTTTATTTTTTATTTTTTATTTATTTTATTAGATTTTTTTATTAGATTTTTTTATTGTTTTTGAAAAAATTGGGAAATTTTATTTTACTTGACTATTATTTTTTAATTTTTAATTTAATTTAACTTTATTTTATAATGTTTTATTTATTTTACTTTATTTTGTTATTATTTTTTATTTACTTAATTATTTTGTTTCATTTTTTTACTTTACTTTACTTTTCTTTTCTTTGCTTTACTTTATTTTTCATTCATTCATTTTCTTTTCGGCTTAGTCCCTTTATTAATCAAGGGTCGCCACAGCGGAATGAACCGCCAACTTATCCAGCATATGTTTTACACAGCGGATGCCCTTCCAGCTGCAACCCCTCACTGGAAAACACCCACTCATTCACACACATACACTACGGACAATTTAGCTTACCCAATTCACCTATAGCTCATGTCTTTGGACTTGTGAGGTGACATTGCGTAAAATAATCAGCTCTAAAAAGACATCAGTGGGCAGAAAGCAGTTGCTTAATAAAACACTTGTCATCTGCTTTTAATCTCACTCCCCGAGCGTCCACCTCACATTTGCGCATTTAGCTTAACACTTCTCTTAACACGGCCATTGCGATTGATCCATGGCATTTCTAGCATGAGCCGGGTTCGGTCGGGGCCTGACATGCCGTCTTCATGAATCCTGCACTCAATGGCAGAGATCAGCAGGTGGATCAATAGCTGTTCAGGCTGTGGTTTTTGCCAGCAGATCTCATGGAGAGCTGGTGCTGCAGTCTTCATGCCCTAGTTGTCAATAAAGTAAAGAGCAGAAACGCTTTGCAAGCTCCTTGTCCACGTCCTCTTCAAGGTTCACTGCGTTCTTTTCCACCATACAAAGTTTTACAAAGAAAGCTTATGCACTTTTAAAATGGTGTGCAGTCACTTGAGGTGAAACTTCCAGTCAAACGGCCTAGAAATGACCTAGAAAAAAGTGGTGTTGTTCTGGGTGAATAAACCACTCCAAGGGTCTGCTCACATCAGTATCGTTATTAATATCCTTATAATGATCTATTAATGTTTATACAGATTATGTTGTTAATTAAGTTGTTCCTTTTTATTTATTTATTTATTTATTGTGCTTTGAAACCTTTCTGTTTTCATATAAAACTCTCTTTTTTTTGTATTTTCATGTATGCTTTATAATTAAAATCACCAAATTACATATATGATTTAAAACATATTTGTGTATTATTGTTTGTGCATTTATTTTATTTTTTAATTTAATTTCATTACATTTTTTATTTTATTTTATTTTAAATTTAAATGTTAAATTTAAATTTTTTATTTAATTTAATTTAATTTAATTTATTCATTTTCTTTCTTTTCAGCTTAGTCCCTTTATTAATCTAGGGTCACCACAGCAGAATGAACCGCCAACTTATCCAGCATATGTTTTACGCAGCGGATGCCCTTCCTGCTGCAACCCATCACTGGGAAACACCCATACACACTCATTCACAAACATACACTACGGACAATTTAGCCTACCCAATTCACCTATAGCGCATGTCTTTGGACTTGTGGGGGAAACCGGAGCACCCGGAGGAAACCCACGCCAACACGGGGAGAACATGCAAACACACAGAAACGCCAACTGACCCAGCCGAGGCTCGAACCAGCGACCTTCTTGCTGTGAGGCGAACGTGCTACCCACTGCACCACCGTGCAGCCCATAATTTAATTTCATTTCATTTCATTTCATTTCATTTCATTTTATTTAATTTTATTTTAGACACCCATTACAATGGGATGCTGTACAAAAATACATATGTACGTGTAAGGATTACTTTAGTTTGTATTAAAGCCAAAACTGGAACTAATCTAACAAAATTACTTAATAACAAAAATTTACATACCCTGATGAATATGTGAAGGCAAAAATATTAAATACAATTGTAATAAAGAGAAAAAACAAAAGAACCAAACAAATATTACATTTATTAGAAATTAAAATACATTTATAAATATGAATGCATTATGAACAATATTAGGGCGACGCGGTGGCGCAGTGGGTAGCACGTTCGCCTCACAGCAAGAAGGTCGCTGGTTCGAGCCTCGGCTGGGTCAGTTGGCATTTCTGTGTGGAGTTTGCATGTTCTCCCCGTGTTCGCGTGGGTTTCCTCCGGGTGCTCCGGTTTCCCCCACAAGTCCAAAGACATGCAGTATAGGTGAATTGGGTAAGCTAAAATTGTCCGTAGTGTATGTGTGTGAATGAGTGTGTATGAATGTTTCCCAGTGATGGGTTGCAGCTGGAAGGGCATCCGCTGCATAAAAACATATGCTGGATAAGTTGGCGGTTCATCCCGCTGTGGCGACCCCAGATTAATAAAGGGACTAAGCCGAAAAGAAAATGAATGAATGAATGAATATGAACAATATTACTTTTAGTGGAAATCATCATCATCATCTTTATTTATTTATTTATTTATTTTCTTATTATATTTTTTGGGAACATCTTATTTTAATTTAAATGTATTATTTTTCTGTTCCTAAAGACGTTAGGTGACCCCAATCCTATTTTAAGGTATATAACTCTTTAATAAGTTGTATTAATGATTGTATTTACATTTAAATCAATAGTATTATTTAATATTATTTAATTAATATTAATATTTAATATACTTTTTCTTTTTCTTTCTTTTTTAATTGTTATTGTTTTTGCCATGTTCGCCATATAGGATGCGTTACAAGATGAAAATGAAGGGATTGCAATTTTGCTCCTTAGCTTAAAATTGCATGATTTTCCAATTCAATTCAATTCAATTCAATGCAAGCTTATTTGTAGAGTGCTTTTCACAATAATTATTGTTTCAAAGCAGCTTCACAAAAGGTGCACATTACTGCATTACAATCAGTAACTAATAGCTTTTAACAGTTAAAGTTATTATATACATACATATTTAACCTGCAGTTATATAGTATATAGGTGACATCTATATGTACATGTTCAATGAAGTGTATTTGTGCAATTTTTCATCGCTTTCTTTCTCATTCATTGTTGTTTGGCAGCTTCTGACGTCCTCAGACCAGCTCTGAGTGTTTTATAAAGATTTCACATCAGCGTATTGACTATCTGTCTATACTGTACATCAAAGTAGCACATGATGATGCTTAAGGAAATGATCTGGGACTCAAACACTGACTAACTCTATACTGAATGAGCTGGACAAAAGCGGCTCTGTGTAATGACAAATCAAGCCAAGCACATCAAGCAGCAACAGAGATCATGTAAGGTGGTCCAACCTGTTAACCAGCAGGAAGAACAGTTTGAGCTGAGATGAAGAAATTGCTAGAGTTTAATGAGCAAAGTATACAGGCTGTTAGAAATGTGTTTCATATGTGTTGAAGTTGTCGCTATAACACAGCAATGCATAACATATACAGCCTGTTCATGCTAATTGCTGTAGATCTTTATATAGAACAACACCATAGTGACCATACTAGTAACTGTGCAAAGTTCATGTAGTGCTCTAGTTTATATGTAATGAAACTGCTAAAAATAAGAGTAACCTCGAAATCTATATATATATATATATATGTTTAAATGATTTAAAAAGTTTTTATTCATAATTGGTTGGTACAAGAACTCCTCCACCTGGGGTAAGGACGTTCCTCCATCTCCTGGTTGTTCCAGTTTCCTTCGCAGGGTGGCAGGGCGCACCCTTATAGATAGGGTGAGGAGCTCTGTCACCCAGGAGAAGCTCGGAGTAAAGCCGCTGCTCCTCCACATCGAGAGAAGTCAGCTGAGGTGGCTCGGGCATCTGTTTCGGATGCTTCCTGGACGCCTACCTAGGGAGGTGTTCCAGGCATGTCCCACCGGGAGGAGACCTCGGGGAACACCCAGGACACGCTGGAGGGACTATGTCTCTCGGCTGGCCTGGGAACGCCTCGGGATCCCCCCGGAGGAGCTGGAGGAAGTGTCTGGGGAGACTGCTGACCCGGCCCCGGAAAAGCGGTTGAAAATGAATGAATGAATGAATGAATGAATGAATTGGTTGGTAATGAGTTGTTGTAATTTATAAGATGATAAACTGGAGATCTATTCACACTTAGCATTGCAGCAGGTTGATATATATATATATATATATATATATATAATAAAATTTAATTAAATAAAAAAAATATATATATATTTTATTTTATATATTTTTGTATTATTTTATTTTATTTTATTTTATTTTATTTTATTTTATTTTATTTTATTTGTCCCTTAGGGGGATCCTATACAAAAATACATTGTGTATACATTAGACTCGTTTGTACCAAAGCCAAAACTGGAACTAATTTAACAAAATAACTCAATTATAACTAAAATGAGTATACCCCAAATAAATATGTGAAGGAAAAAAAAAAATATATATATAATTTTAATGTAGAGGAAAAATATTTCACTTATTAGAAATTAATATACATTTATAAATATTAGTGCATTATAAACAATATTACATTTTGTGAAAATTTGTAGTAATCATCATCATCATCATTATTTATTTATTTAATTTAATTTCATATATATTTTTTGAAACATCTCACTTTAATGTAAATGTATTATCCTTCCATTCCTAAAGATGTTAGGTGACCACAATCTTATTTAATGAATAAAACTCTTATCAAAAATAAAAATGTTTAATTATATATAAAATAAAAATGTTTATTTAACATTGAACAATTTAACAATTTTACAATTTAAATGCACCACAATATGCTGTCTATATTCACTGACAAATGGATAACAATATTCATTTTCAAAGAGGATATACTTATTTATGCTTTGCAGACACACGCACGCACACACACACGCACGCACGCACGCACGCACGCACGCACGCACGCACGCACGCACGCACACACACACACACACACACACACACACACACACACACACACACACACACACACACACACACACACACACACAGTACATAAAGTATATGTTTTACTGTGCATAAACACCACAAGAGCAAACTAAAACTGCACTGATCTTCATTTGCATAACTGATCGAGTGGATATTTAGACCCTGTACTTTAGTGGTCACTTCTAGACAATTCAGATTCTGCTCCGTGTGACAGTTCAACCAATTATTATGATGGCTTTAATTGCACAATCTGACTATAATTAATTACATCTTGTAATTAAGGAAAACGCCACAACGTGTTACTTTTCGCCTTTCACTTCCGCCGAGGACATACAGTTGAAGTCAAAATTATTCGCCCTCCTGTGAATTTTCTTTTCTTTTTCTAATGTTTTTTTAAATGATGTTTAGCAGAGCAAGGATTTTTTCACAGTATTTCCTATCATATTTTTTCTTCTGGAGAAAGCCTTATTTGTTTTATTTCGGCTGGATTAAATAATAAAAAAAAAACTGTTTTAAGGTCAATATTATTATAAATATATTTTTTTCTATTGTCTACAACAAACCATCGTTATACATTGACTTCCCTAATTACCATAACTTGCCTAATTAACCTAGTTAAGCCTTTAACCCTCTACCGCATGGTGTTGCCATATGGCAACATGATATTTATGTTCATTTCCCTGCCACTGTTTCTTTAAGACCAACGTTCAAATTTTTTTTGTTGGAAAGAGAAGACCTTAGTTTAGCCAATGATGTGCTTTGGTTAAGTCACATGACATGCAGTGTTTTTCTGTGGCGCTATTTCTGACAGACTGGCGTTTATTGTGAGTAGTTTCTGAATGCAAATGAAAACGTCAATAAAGACAAAGGATCAACTCATGTCAGATCCACAAAAAAATCTGAAACATCACCTCCGGGAAGTTATGATGACATATTCACAACTCAAAAAAGTTTTTATTAAATTATTTTTTTTTGTAAATCGATCAAATGTATGTGTTGCCAAATGGCAACACTGTCCAATAGTGGAATGTGCAACATTGCAATGGGTTAGCTAGCTAGCAAGGTCAGCTGTGATCTTTTAAGTTGTAACAATAACAACATGAATGCTAGTAATATAATGTTGATTAGTCATGTGTTAATGGCATTTGCTTTATGGATAAAATCTAATTTTAATGGCAATACTTTTAATTAGAAATAAATACAGGGAACAGCGTATTAGCGAGGACCACCATGTTCTATGGTAAGTGAAAGAAGAAAAGGACAGAAGTGGCTCTTCCTGCAGATGAAAGTGAGGATGAGATGGGTTTTAGTGACCATGAGAATGATGCAGATTGGACATTTGATAAGAGCAGTGATGGAGACAGTTCAGCTCAGAGGTAGATCAGACAGGCGTAGTATAGTATGTAGTAGAATATATAAGCATTGTTAGCTAGTAGCTACATTATTCTGATGCATCTGGATATATTAGACTTGTTATTTATTTGTTATAATATTTACTGGAGAAAATATTTATATTTACTGTATGTTGTATACACGATAATACAATATTATGTTTGTTTTCAATAATATTCAGCAAAAACGAATGGAATAAATGAAAGCTGTTGGAGTATCAGTTGTTGGAAAGTATGTTTAAGGTGTCATTTATAAGTTCTGTGTTAAAGCTTATAATACTGCAACAAAAATTAAATAATTTCAAACAACACAATTATTAATTATAAGGAAAGATCCACTGTTGGACGTTGTTGCCATAAGGCAACATATCATAAAGTACCTTAAAAAAAAAAAAATCCCAAATTGTTTTTACAGCACGTCAAGTTAAGCCATTCTAAGAAAAGAAAAACAGTCAAATATATATATTTATATTTATGGATCTATCATAATGCGTGCAGTAGAGGGTTTTAAATGTCACTTTAAGCTGAATACTAGTATCCTGAAAAATATATAGTCAAATATTATGTACTGTCATCATGGCAAAGATAAAAGAAATCAGTTATTAGAAGTGAGTTATTAAAACTATTATGTTTAGAAATGTGTTGAAAAAATCTTCTCTCTGTTAAACAGCAATCGGCGAGAAAATAAAATATACAGGAGGGCTAATAATTCTGACTTCAACACACTTTCTGTTTTGATCATGGACTTTGCTTTCCTCCCTCAGACCTGATTGTGGATTCAGGACACACATCTGCACACACACAACTACCACAATAGGGACAATTGAGAGGGCTGATGTTGCAGCCAGACACACTTAATGGAAACTGCAAGCTTTGTCATATCTAAAGATAACAACTGATCTGATGTCAGCTGAAGACAATGGCCACTCATTAATCTTGGTGACAGGAGGTGTAGACAATATGTTCCAGCCTGGGCGTCTCAAATCATGTAGTATGAGGCTCGGGCAGAATGTTGATTTTTTTCTTTTTTTTTTTTTTTTTTGCCTAGCAAGCTCTTTATTGTTGTCCGTGAGGTGTAGAAATGAACGCAGAAGACTCAAATTAATGGATATGCTGATAACAGAGCATTTTAGGGTAGATGTGAAATGCTTATCTCGGACTAGACATACAGTTGAAGTCAGAATTTTTAGCCCCCTGTATAGTTTTTAGCTCAATTTCTGTTTAACGGAGAGAAGATTTTTTTCAACATATTTCTAAACATAATGGGCCCTATCATACACCCGGCGCAATAAGGCGCAAGACGTGTTTGGCGCGATGTGTTGGTATTTTCAGACCAGCGCAACTGTAATTTTAACTTTTTACGCCATGTTGTTTAAATAGCAAATCCATTTGGGCCACTTTGTGGACTCATGGGTGTTCTGGTTTAGAAAAGGAGGTGTGTTAAGGCGCATTGTTGGCGCGTTGCTATTTTGAGGAACTAAAATATACCGCGCCACTGACCAACTGAAAGCTGGTCTAAAGTCCAGCACAGAGTGCGTTAGTTGCGCCTGTGCTGGTCCAAATGCTTACACATTGCTTAATACACACAGGATATACAGCAACACACAAATATCTTTACATATGAAAAAAAATAAAGGATTAAAATGTTAGAAAAAGGGCTGCACGGTGGCGCAGTGGGTAGCACGATCGCCTCACAGCAAGAAGGTCGCTGGTTCGAGCCTCGGCTGGGTCAGTTGGCATTTCTGTGTGGAGTTTGCATGTTCTCCCCGTGTTCGTGTGGGTTTCCTCCGGGTGCTCCGGTTTCTCCCACAGTCCAAAGACATGTGATATGGGTGAATTGGGTAAACTAAATTGTCGGTAGTGTATGTGTGTGAATGAGTGTGTATGGATGTTTCCCAGTGATGGGTTGCAGCTGGAAGGGCATTTGCTGTGTAAAACATATGCTGGATAAGTTGGCGGTTCATTCTGCTGTGGTGACCCCAGATTAATAAAGGGACTAAGCCGAAAAGAAAATGGATGAATGAATATTTATATTTGTTTTAATAAAAACAAGTTTAGATTTGTCCACCTGTCGGGTTTTGGAGACGTCTGCATCATCATATGGGGCATAAGAATAGGACGTGTGTTTGGATATAACTCAGTTTATTGACCACACTTCGTTATTATTGTTCATTTATTCGTTTTCTGGAAATTAGAACTGAGTTTAGAAATAGTTTTGAAATAAATCTTTGTGCTTAACAAACAAAATTAAATATGTAGGCTAATGGACGTCTTCAGTGGAGTGAGTAAAACACTGTTTCCTTACTCTACGAAAGAAAAGGAGTAAAGTAAAGAGTAAAAGTAAAGTAAAGTAAAGAGAAACTTGTTGTTTAGGAGGCCATCTAAAAGCGCGAGCGGTTTCACTTTCTCCAGAGAGCTTGAGCTTCTTGAGCTTATAATAATAACGTGCGCATGATTATTGAAGTGCTTCTGACATCCTTTCAGAAACGGACAAACGCAAGACAAAAACAAAGAAGCAAATGATTCTTTCAGCAACATAAAACATGAGCAAACTGCCGTGTAACTATTATCATCACCTTTTGGACTATTATGAACTCGGAATGACAGAATTACTTTCTAACAAGAGGTTACATGTGCTGGTGAAGATTAAAGATGCAGATGAGAGGTTTGCACTGACTCTATGTTTCGTGTTGTTTTTTTGACCCAAATAAGGACTAAATGTATGCTTTGTGTAGTTTTTCTGTAATTGGTAACATATCGGAGACTGTAAGGGTCTTTATGTGTTCATATATGTTGCATTTATTTATTTATTTAATATAATTGCAGACATTACAGTAGGCTATCATTGATCTGCAGTTATAATCAAATCATGTTCATAGAAAGGATAATAATGAACATTTAAACACAAGTATTTATGTGTATAAACCATCTGTTTTGTGAGAAATGCTTCTCATATGATATGTGAACGACCCGTACAGCTTTACTTTGATATTTCCTCGAGCGAGACCATTGGTAACCTTTTGGCAGTGGAAACGCATGGTGACCCGTACCGACCCGTACCGTACCGTACCACTCAGTGTAAACGGGCCATTATTAGACATAGCATACATATCATCGTAATAACAAGACACAATGGCATTCATTGCTGTACATCACGGTTTATTTTGAAAGCTAAGAGTCCTCAGAACAACATCCCATCGAACACATTTAGTCCACCAACACAATAGTGTTGAATTATGAATGGTTATTCATTTGTTTATGTCACCGTTTCTTGCAGAGACCTGTTACATTGTTTACTATGTTACTTACGCGTGAAAATGGCATCTTTGTAGTAAAAAGCAAGTCGATCTCATAGCTTACAGTGTTACAAATAAAATGAGACCACAAACTGAATAAAAAGTCAAAGTTATAGTTACTAAAATCTAAACAGAGCAGTCGAGTGTTTTGACGCTCTGCATAAGCGATCTTTGAGCCACTTTTAGCCAGTAACTTACTTTATACTTTGACTGATGGAGAATTTAGCCAATGGCTGCATGATTGTTTTGACATATGGTGACGTTTATACATCTATTGGACAGGTTGTTGTTTTATTGCTCTGTTGTTGTTTTAATGCTTAGGTAAGTTAGGGTAGTTAGGCAAGTCATTGTATAACGATGGTTTGTTCTGAAGACAATAGGAAAGAAATATCGCTTAAAGGGCAACTACGATGAAAATCATCTTTTGTAAGCTGTTTGGATAGAAGTGTGTGTAGGTATAGTGTGTCCACAGTCCTATTGGGGTGATATAATCACAATAAGTCTCTTTTTTTTATTTTCTGACGTTAAAATAGCATCCAAATCCCTCCCATTTTGAGGCTGACCGCAAAGTGACGTAGGAGTGCGGTTTCCCCGCCCACCGAATTGATTGACAGCCGAATATTAACATGTCTCCGTAGTAACACGTATAATCATATCAACAAGACAGGACGTGCGCAAAGCAACCGGGAATAAAAGATCTGTTCAGTTCGCTAGATCATCAATCATCATCAAACGTGGTCAAGAATGAGTTTTACAAGTTTAACACGTTTTTAAAACAGTGCATGTTTGTAATGAATTACAGCGATTTTACCGTCTTTATCACCACAGCCGCGTGTCAGTACAATTATAGAAGAAGACGCTTCAATCCCGGTTTGTGGACGTTAAATCAGGTTTATTTTGTACATTAACATAACGGATATCCATACAGCAGTGGATATTAACGTATATCCTGTCACATTTGCCGTGCAAAAACAGTGCAAAGTTAAACTTGCGCTGTGTGTGTCCGCTGTGTGTGTGCGTGAACTTTGTAACGGCATTGTGTGTGACTCATCGAAAGGCTTGAATTAACTCCACAACAAATACATCAAATAATCATTGGTAAAGTTCTCACTGTAGTATTTCTCACAAACATTACGTGAGATCTGCTTCCTTCATGTCTGTCACTGTACTGTTTATCTGATGCAGCCGAGGGCAGAGATTGAGGGACACTCTGACAGGCAGGTGGGAACGGTGGGCGGGGAGGACTAGCATTAAAGGCACAGGCCACAAAAACAGCTACAAGATGTCCAGAGCAGAAAATTCCAACGTTCTAAAAGGTATAATAAATAATCTGATGGGTGTTTTGAGCTAAAATATTACAGACACATTCTGGAGACACAAAATACTTATATTAAATCTTGAAAAAGGGGTAAAATAGGTGCCCTTTAAGGGGGCTAATAATATTGACCTTAACTGCTTTTATTCTAGCCAAAATAAAACAAATAAGACTTTCTTCAGAAGAAAAAATATTATAGGAAATACTGTGAAAAAACCCTTGCTCTGTTAAACATAATCTGGGAAATATTTGAAAAAGAAAATAATTACTTTTGACTTCAACTGTGTGTTTGATCTTATTTTGATTGGTTTAGATTGCGCCAATGTATGGAAAGGCAGTGGGTGAGGAATCAATTAACATGTAATCTGGTTCCATCGCAGAAAGCTGACATTATGAAGCTATTTTGGGTTTAATAGATGCAGTATCTGATGCCGTTATTTATTATTGTCAATTAATTTTTGTCTGTAATGAGCAGTGGGATTAGTGGTGACATGCCGCGGGCTTTTTATTTATGCAATTAAAAAGGAGGTGAAAGGATTAAAGTGTCTGGAATAAATGGGTTGTGCTGAGACAGAGAATGTCTTTATGAATTACTTTATTTTTATCAGGTTGTTTTCTGAGTAACACTGACTGAACAAAGCTTCATATTGTTTATTCGTTTAGGTGTTATTTTATATTATTATTCACAAAAAATAAATATAAATGATTGTGAATAAATGATTTTCACTCATAAATTAATAATAAATTTCACAAGTAATTAACAAATTAACACAGAACAAAACTTAACTGTGTTTGTTCATTTAGGTATTATTTTATATTATTGTTCACAAAAAATAAAATAAAAAATAAAATAATAATTAAATAAATGATTGTGAATACATGATTTTCACTTATTAATTAAAAAAAATCCAATAAACATAAACTAACAAATCCAAGGCTGAGGGTATGGATTTTCTGTCCTCTGTCCCATCCTGTACCATCCCTTCTCAAAAATGTGTTTCAACCTGTTATTATGCATGTACTGGCATTATATAAGACAGTTGCTCAGATATCACCATTGACCATTTAAAAAACCTGTATCGGTCGACCACTAATCCAGACACGTGGTGCCAGATATCATTGGCGTAGCATTTTTGTGCATGCACAGGCTGAACAGTTGCACCAAGAGAGATGTAATGCTAAATTTATTGCAGCAGTGACAAAGCACAATACGTATCAGGTGTGTGCGCTCGCTGCCAGCACCGTTCCAGTTCTGTATCCCTCTTCTTGGCTGCAATCTCCTATTGTGAGGCTGGATGTGGGCCAGTGATAGGAGGACCCAGGGGAGAGATGTTTGGAGGGAGGCGACACAATCGCTAACTGTCTTGTAATTTTCCTTTGATCCCATAATCTTGATTGGAACGACTGCGTAAAAACACGTGCCAATATCACTACAGCACGTCATGCATGCAATCACCATTTTTAGTGCTTCTTTATTTCTAGTCTACACTTTAACATTCTGTAGACAATCAAAAAATAAATATTGCTCAAGGGGGATAATAATATTGACCCTAAAATAGTTTTAAATTTTTTTTTAAACTTTTATTCTAGCCGAAGTAAAAAAAATAAGACTTTCTCCAGAAGAAAAAAAAAATATTATAGGAAATACTGTGAAAAATTCCTTGCTCTGTTAAACATCATTTGGGAAATATTTGAAAAAGAACAAAAAATCACAGGAGGGCGAATAATTTTGACATCCATACCCTTATTTCTCACATGCATAAGTTCTAAATAGGATAGGTAGGATACTCTTGTAGTTGCTAGTAGTGTTGTCAAAAGAACTGGTACTTTAGTACCAAGTTGGTACTAAGAAAAAAAATCAACATGATATTAGGTTTAGTACTGGTAGTACCAGTCGGCCCGGTTCTATGCCATAATTGAAAGCTGCGCTGGTGGTGATACCACCACCAGGAAGGCTTCTCCTACCCCCAGCATAACAAATATCAAAGGTTTGGACATTGAAATTGTTGACACACATAAATATCTAGGGGTTGTTATTGACAATATGTTGACATTTCAAACTAACACCCAGCCTGTCTACAAAAAAGTTCAACAAAGACTGTTTTTTCGGAGGAAACTTAGATCGTTTCAGGATTGTACTTCTATGACGACACTGTTTTATAAACAATTTATTGAATCCGTTTTATCTTTCTGGATTGTAGCTTTGTACGGTAATCTGAGTTTGTTAAATAAGAACAGGTTGAGTAGCCTTGTGAAGGTGGCAGGCAAGATCATCGGTTTTAACCAAACTGGTCCAATGGTAATTTACCATAATTATGTTTTAAAGAGAGCTCAGGGTATCCTATGCACCCCGGATCACCCATTGTACTCTGTGTTTCAGCTGCTGCCATCAGGATGTCATTTTAGAGTTCCTATTTGCAGGACAAATAGAATTAGAAATTATTTTATAATGGCGGCCATTAGGTCTAAAAAATGATGTATTGAATGTTGTGTGGGAATATTTTGTTAATGTGTACATGGAACTTCGCCTGTGTTACGGCACCTTGCTGCAATTTTAGTTTCCCTAAGTGAAGTTTATTTATACACTAATTTCGAGAGGATCACGTGCTTATGATTGCTTGCGGCTGGTTCCGCATTATCCAATTCATGATTCACCAATCAGACAATTCCTAAGCCACTATAAATACCCCAAGTTCCATATAACAGCCATCTTCGTTTTGAAGAATCCCCCCTTCCACCCCTACTCCTCCTCCTTTCCTAGATGGGTGGCACGGTGGCCCAGTGGTTAGCACTGTTGCCTCACAGCAAGAACGTCACTGGTTCTAGTCCTTACCAAGCCAGCCGACGTTTCAGTGCGGAGTTTACATGTTCTCCCCATGCTCATGTGGGTTTCCCCCGGGTTCCCCGGTTTCCTCCCACCGTCCAAAAACACGCAACTTAAGTTAATTGACTAATCCAAATCGGCACCATAGACATGCTCCTAGTAAGTAGTTATCTCTTAAGAGCAATCACTATCTGTTCATTAGCTACTACAGCAGGGGAGTTCTCGAGATCTACCTGAGCTCAAACTCCCCTCTCGCCTTGCATACGGGAGGGAGCCCCGGGCTCGAGGATCTTATGAGCTCAGGTCTCTCTCCTGGGACAGCATGCCAAACAAGCTTTATAATCAATCATCAGCTAAGTGTGAACTCTTGAAACGGGTCTCAAAGTGGAAGCATTAGCTACTTATATTTCTTATTTTATTTCTTACATTAGGCCTATAGTAAAGGACTTTCTGGCAATTTAAATGTGATTGATGCTCTTTCTCTGTCTTTATAACAATTTTGATTGATGTGTAGCAGTCTATGATGTGTAGCAGTGTGGATGCTTTTTTTTAGACGTTTAAAAAAACAAAACAAATGAATGTTGCCCAACTTTATTAATAACTATAGTAAATTGGTTAATTAGTATGTTTGTTTTAGTTTTGGTTTGGTACAGAGAACCGTGTATTTCCACTGGTATTGGTACAGAATACTGAAATGTTGGTACCGTGATAAGCCTAGTTGCTAGAGTGTTGCTAAGTATTAGGTTGTTTTAAATAGTTGTTAAGGTATTGCTAGGGTGTTGCTATGTGATGTTGTAAAATATCACTGTTTCTGTATCTGCATTAGTTTGCTTGCATGTCAGCTTATGACGAAAAAATGTATGTTTGTGTATCTAAATTTCTCATTTGTTTGTTGTGAATATCTAAATAATTTTGGAAAGTTTCCCTAAATTCCTGTATATTCCTAGTAAGATTCCAAATTGGAAAATTACAAACTTTCCCAGATGGAAATTTACCAAAAACTTTCCGGAAATGTACCATAAACTTCCCTGTGGAAATTTACCAAAAACTTTCCGGAAATGTACCATAAATGTCCCTGTGGAAATTTACCAAAAACTTTCCGGAAATGTACCATAAACTTCCCTGTGGAAATTTACCAAAAACTTTACGGAAATGTACCATAAACTTTCTGCCCCTTTGCAACATTACCTGTATGTGACACACAGGGCTCAAAATTAACCTTTTTGCTTGGTGCTCCTAACTTAAAAAATGTAGGCGCATCAGCGAAAATTTTGTCGCACCTACCGATTATGAGCACCGTTACTACAAGTTTTATATTAACAGATTTATCGCATTTGAAATCAACACTTAATAGCAATACCGGTCTTTTCATGAGCTGCAATATTAGTTTAATCTCAGTGAATGCAAGATCTTTTGCGATGGTGAACGTGGTGCCAGTCACACGACTGACAGCATCGTGACGATTAAATGAAGGATTAAATAACGTTAAAACATCTCGTGCTTAAAATGTGTAGATGTGGCAACTGGCAAACACTGTTACCTGAAAACTCCATCCCACCGGCTTTACGGTGAATGGTTTTAGTCATTTTCATAGCGGACTTTAACCCACTGGAAGTCTTTTATCCAGGGGCGCCTCCAAGGGGAGTTTACACCCCTGTGTAAACTCTGGCCACCCCAATATGATTTTGCTGTTGATATTATTAATTTAAATGTACTTACGTAAATTCACAATATTTCAATAAATATATAAATAAAATGCAGCCACTAAATTATTGTGGATTGATTGGTGCCACCGAAGTAGCTGATTCACTGCCCCTCCCCCTCCCCGATAGTTGTTGACAGCACGCGCACACCTTCAACAGACAGCAACGGGTTACGGGTATGTGTGTCATACTTTCTATGTTTTCTGTTAACCTTTCTTGTTAAATACTAAATGTGTTAACGTTACTTATCAGGGCTCGGAATTAGGTCATTTTGGTTTGCATTGTTTAATGTTTGTAAAATGTTTTAATGTTTTCGCTTTTCTACAGAACGTTCGCTTTAGATTACTACACATCTAAAAAAAAAAAAAAAAAAAAAATTTGGGGTAAAGTTCTTATAACATAAGTTGTTTAGTATTGTTCGACGACGAGAGAGGAAACAACTTTGGGTTCACAAGATTGTACACTTTTTATTAAGAAATTATTCTTTTTGAAATGAAAAATTGTGTTTTATTAGATTGAAAATTACAAATCCAAATAAATAAAAAAATAATTAAAGGCATTTTGAAATCAGCTTTTCAGAATTGAGCTTATTTAGCACCTCCATTGTTTGCTTGTTGACTTACAAGGGCCAGAAATCTCAATGATTTTGTGCATGTATTTTGCAAAAAGGTACATTAATAGAAAAAAGCTGTATTAATAATATTGTGGCTCAAAAAGGAAGAATAAATTATATTATTAGAGTCTGTATAGTGAGTGTGTGTGTGTGTGTATATAGTAATGCATTTTGTTCAGTTTATTAATTTGTCTGTTTTATTAATTAAATCATTCATCTTCATTAATTTTAGACATGGCATATACTGTATGCTGTACAATAAAAGTATATGAAAAATAACTGACGTGAAAAGTGTTTTTAAACTAAATATTGATTTTTATTTGGTTTGCACATGTACTTGCTGAATTATTTCAAGAAATAAATTGCAATATTTTAAGAGTAATTAAATGAATTAAAACCACATTATTTCATTTACCAGAAACAAAAATATAACATTACACTGAATTCATTATTTTTTTGTGTGCCACCCCAAGATTTGGTGTGGCCTCATCTGGCCACCCTTAAGAAAATTTTCTGGGGGCGCCACTGCTTTAATCCACTCTTCGCAAAGTGTAAATGGTGGATTAACATTCACCACCTGATCACTAATAAGATGTTCCATTATTTGTAACTTTAGGTGGTTTCTAAAACAAAATCTATCAGTGTTATTTTCATTCTCTCGTATGCAGATCTTTACATTTTCGCGGCTGTAGCTCCCTGTCATCTGAGTGGTTGTCAGCTGATATTAACCAATCCATTCACGTTCTGTTCTAGAGCAGTGGGCCAATAAGAAAAGCTTGAAGGCGGGGCAAGCATTGCGGGGTTTGTTTACTACAGCAAGTTGACATGTCAACTGTTTTAAACCATTTCTGAGAGATGCGTTTGGCGTTTTTTGGTGCAAAGATGGGTTCCTGCGTGAATGTCTCCTGAATACACGCATACGGTAAACATTTTGCAGTGAAAACTGGTCACACGACAACAAGTTTATGCACTCGCACAAATGCTCCCAAATATATTTTGAGGTTGCATATATAAAATTTCAGGCGCATATGTGACCAAAACGGTAACAATTTCGAGCCCTGGACACATTTTGGACCATTTTGAAATACTGATGTCAGGGTTCTGCCACTCCGGTCTTGTAAATTCTTGTTTTGGTGGCAGAGTCCAGACACTAGTCCTGTCATGTCTTGTATGTTGTGCTCGGCTCGAGTTTTCTCGAGTCGAGCACTCGTTTTCTGTCATTGTGTCTCTGTTTGAGTGCCATCGTGACTGCGCTCAGGCTTTGTGCGCTCCCGCTTAATGTGGGCGCGCGAGGTCCGGGCGTGCTCTATATGCGCGCTCTTGTCCTGGTGTTTGTTTGTTGTGTCTGCAGCGTGGTGTTTCATTCCCAGCTCCTCAGTCTAGTTGGTTTCGGTTTCGGTTGGCGCTGGGATGAAACACGCACGTTGCATGTGAGCGCATGGTAAGGTGTTTTCACTTATCGTGTGCTCGTGTCTTGCGTTCTGTTTGTGGTGTTGTCTAAGCACGTGGCTCGGTGTTTACATTGTGGCCGCGTGCTTTGTCTTGTGTGAGCACGCGGTTAATGAGTTCTCTCATTGGCTGCGTGTTTTAGTCTCGTTATGTGAGCACAGGGCTTGTGGTGTTTCTATGTGTCATGTGCTCTCGTCTATTGTGTAGTCCCACCCTCCTTGTTAACCCATTATTAGTTTATCCTGTTCACCTGTCTGTTTGTTAATTATTTCTGCTTATATTCTCCTCATGTCTGCTGTCCTGTGCCAGTTCGTCGTCTCATCTTATCTTGCCTTGCCGTGTCCAGCCCCGTCGTTTCCTGCCTTGTCCTGTTTCCAGTCCTGATCCCTGCCAGCCTGCCCAGTCTAGTTTGTTTTGATTGTTTATTTGTTTTGTTAATGTTTTCCCCCTCGGGGTAGTTTGATTTGTCTTTTTATTTTATTTTTATTATAAATAAATACCCATTTTCCCTGCACCTGAGTCCTCGCTACTTTCCCCACCCACCGACCGTGACAACTGATGTGTGTAAAAGCAAACGTAACCAAGAAGAGCTGCATGTTTTAATCCAATTAAGCAAAAGTTTATTATTGAATGTTCATAATACAAGATTTTATATCTGTTCCATTTACATTTAATCTTTGAAATTGTTTGAGTACCGAATAGGATATTTGATCGAACTGGTCCAAGCAGGCTGTTTTTGAGCCAGAAGACCACTTTAGACCAGCAAAAACCCATCTGCCATGTATCACAATCCACCTTGTCCACCGTAATTTGATCCTGACTTTTTGTTTCTCTCTCCGGGAGTGCTGTCTCACCTTATCTTCCAAAAACACTATTCATATACTTTAACCTTCATCCCTATACCCTTACAGCTCTTACATGCAGACTTCCACTATTGTCACATTTCTCTCATGGCAAAACTTACATCGTTGCAGTGTTTGAGGGAACTTTTAATGAACAAACAGAGATTTGCAATTTTGCACCCTTCGTCCTCTGCTAATAATATCGGAGCAACTTCTCTGGAAATCAAGGCCTGCGTCAGTCTGGATGTGTCAGTAAATGGAGTGGGTGTAATGAAGGATGGAAGAACAACTCTCAACAGCTCCGTGGAGTGCTGAGCATGCTGTATTGAGCAGGTGATGTAGTACAAAGTCTTATAAATGATACTGAATGTGAGTGGCGTTTGTATTTATAAAACTCTCTGTGCAATGCTGGAGTGTTCCGAGGGGTGTTGCTGTGGTTTGTAGGATCTTCTGGGTGGTTGCTATGATGTTGCGGTGATCTTTCTAGGATGTTCTGCATAATCATAAGGTCTGGGTGTTGCTACATGGCTGATAGGATGTTCTGAGTAGTGACTAGGATGTTCTGGGTAGTTGCTAAGGCAATGTTATATTGTTGCTAGGGGGTTGTTGTTGTTGTCCTGGATTATAAGTGGCACATTGCTAGGTAGCTGATACAGTGTTCTGAGTAGTTACTCCAATGTTATGTGTAGGTTGCTGAAGTGTTACTATGTCGTTATAGGATGTTTAGATGTTGTTAGGGTGTTGCAATGTGGTTGATTTTCTAAGTAGTTACTCGGGTGCTCTGTTGCTAAGGCATTGATAAGAAGAATGTTTTAGATGGTTGCTAATATTGGATATTCCACTGGTGTTTATGTGGTTGCTAGGGTGTTTTTTTGTGTTTTGTAAGTTGTTCTGAGGGTTGATAAAATTATTACTACAGAATGTAGTTCTAAGATGTTTGAATGGTTGCTAAGGTGTTACTATGTGGTTGATAGAGTTTTCTGAGTAGTTACTTTGGTGTTCTCAGTGGTTCCTAGCGTGGTATGTGTGGTATCAATTTTCACCATCCAAGCATCCATCCATCCATCCATTTTCACTTTTCATCCTTCCTTTTTCACCATCCATCCATCCATCCATCCATCCATTCATCCCTTTTCACCATCCACCCATCCTTCCATCCATCCTTTTTCACCATCCACCCATCCTTCCATCCATCCTTTTTCACCATCCATCAACCCATCCATCCATCTATCCATCCATTTGTTTCACCATCCATCCATCCATCCATCCATCCATCCATTTTTTCACCATCCATCCATCTATTTCACCTTCCATCCATCCTTTTTCACCATCCATCCATCCATCCTTTTTTTTCACCATCCACCTTCAGTCCATTTCTTCACCATCCATCCATCCGTACTTCTTTGCCATCCACCCATCCATCCATTTTCGCCATTCTTCCATCCATTCATCCATCCATCCATTTTTTTCACCATCTATCCATCCATTCGTCTTTGCCATCCACCCATCCGTCCATTTTCACCATCTATCCATCCACCCATCCATCCATTTTCAGCATCCATCCACCCATCCATGCTTTTTTAGCATCCATCCATCCATCCATTTTTTTTCACCATCCATCCATCCATCCATCCATCCATCCATCCATCCATCCATCCA
>CAIGQV010016298.1:8347375-8359561 GCA_903798115.1 Danio jaintianensis
GTCCGCTCTGTACAGCTGAAAGTCCGGTAGGTGTAACGCGCTGTCCGTAATGGCTTCGTTCAGCCAGGTTTCCGTGAAACACAGAGCAGCAGAATTGGTAAAGTTCTTGTTTCTGCGTGCGAGCAGAAGTAGTTCGTCCATTTTGTTAGGAAGAGAGCGGAGATTCGCCAGATGGATGCTCGGCAGCGCCGTTCTGAAGCCGCACTGTCTGAGCCTGATTCGCTTCCCACGCCTGCGCGTCCTGAAGCGTTTCCCTAGTGCAGCTGCTCCGCCGACAACAATGTTCAGCAAAACGCCAGAGAAATCAAAAACCGGTTGGTGATTAATTGGAGTGTACTGCCGAATGTTCAGCAGCTCGTCCCTGGAATAACTGATCTCGTACGATGAACATAAAACAGGACAAACGAACAAAAACAGTGCAAAAACTGGAGAGCTTTTTTTCTTTCTCTATATTCTTCTTGCATTATAGGGCTTAATGTTTATGGATGAAATATGACAGGGTCGTGTTTTGTTGACAGGTCATGTTGTTGACAGGTTTTGATGAGATCATCCTCTGTGAAATGTTAAATAAGGCATCGGCATACAGTACGCTTTTTTTCCTTGTGTAATTAAAACCTACATTACACTGATGTATTATAGGTTGTTTAGATTGACAGTCTGGGCCTCTGGTCAGAGTCTGCTGAGAATAATAATACCGTTCAACTTCGTACACACACACACACGGAGGAACCGTCCCAATGGAGCACCATCCTATTAGATGACTGCTTTTGTGAAGTGCTGTAAAAGACAGATACACCTCTGAGAATTAAAGCAGTTGATTCTGGAGAACTGTGTGTGTGTGTGTGTGTGTGTGTGTGTGTGTGTGTGTGTGTGCGTGTGTGTGTGCGTGTGTGTGTGCGTGTGTGTGTGCGTGTGTGTGTGCGTGTGTGTGCGCGTGTGTGTGCGCGTGTGTGTGCGTGTGTGTGTGCGTGTGTGTGTGTGTGTGTGTGTGTAAGGAGTGTCCCAGATTTTACAGTCACATCTCTATCTTTAGACTGATGATGTGCACCCATTGACTTCTGAACACTTCTGCTCTAAATCAAACCATCACATTCGTAGACTTTGACACCTCTGACACGTCATTTTATGGTCCAAATAATTTATTTGTTTGCTGAAAAAAAAAAAATACTATTGAAGCTGTACAATATTTCAAAACGTCATGTTTAAATTCACAACTGCACAATATATTGTTTCAGCATCGATATCGCAATGTGCACATCCTCAATAGTCAAGATATGCAATGTTGAGTCTGAATTAGCTTGATGGTCAGTAGTTGACCAGGAGCTACAGAGTTGTATTTAATTACTGTATTTATATAGAATTTATAAGATTTATGCCAAAAAAAAATTGTTATTGTTTCTAGTCCAAATATCTTTATTTCAAAGTGAAAACAAGATTATTTTACTTACCCAACTGGCAGATAATTTTGCTTGTTTTAAGGAAAAACTCTTAATTTTTCACTTATTTCTTCTGAAGGTGAAAACAAAACAATATTTTTACTTGCTCTAAGTTTTTTTTGATATGTGATTATTCATTTACTGTAGGTGAATACTATTAGACTCATTACAAAACCGTCAAATAGAGCTGTTCAATCTATCTTGTGATTTTTAATCTGCATAAATGGGGATTATTTTGATGTTTTTTAATGCAACAAACAATTTAAAAAAGCAAAATTGCATCATTTTCAGGTATATAACCTTAAATTACTACCTGGACTATTACATGTTTAAGCACCTCAGCAAAACAGTGTGTGTGTGTGTATATTATATTATATTATATTATATTATATTATATTATATTATATTATATTATATTATATTATATTATATTATATTATATTATATTATTCATTCATTTATTTTATTTTCGGCTTAGTTCCTTTATTAATCTGGGGTCGCCACAGCGGAATGAACTGCCAACTTATCCAACATATGTTTTACACAGCGGATGCCCTTCCAGCTGCAACCCATCACTGGGAAACTCCCATACACTCTCATTCATTTACACACATACACTACGGACAATTTAGCTTACTCATTTGACCTATAACGCATGTCTTTGGACTTGTGGGCGAAACCGGAGCACCCGGAAGAAACCCACGCGAACACGGGGAGAACATGCAAACTCAACACAGAAATGCCAGCTGACCCAGCCGAGGCTAAAACCAGTGACCTTTTCTTGCTGTGAGGCAAACGTGCTACCCACTGCGCCACCGTGCAGCCCTATATTATATTATATTATATTATATTATATTATATTATATTATATTATATTGCTAATTAATCAATATATTCAAAACTTTGGTGTATATATATATATATATATATATATATATAAATTGTATTTTATTTTACCTTATGCATTTATACATTCATTTATTTTATATTGTCCCATTTAAAATAAACGTTTAAATATATTTGTGGACAAATCAGCATAACAACAAAATAAATGACATGTATAATCATAATTGATAACGTAACAGTTTTAAGTGTACTATTTTAACAATATCACTTTTTTTCTGTATATTTTGATCAAATAAATGCAGCAATAAATGCAGCCTTGGTGTGCTTACGAGACTTCTTTCAATATATTTTCATTATAAATATAAACTAATATAAATATAGCCGGCGACACAGTGGGTTAGTGGTTAGCACTGTCACCTCACAGCAAGAAGGTAGCTGGTTCGAGTCCCAGCTGGGCCAGTTGGCATTTCTGTGTGGAGTTTGCATGTTCTCCCCGTGTTCGCGTGGGTTTCCTCCGGGTGCTCCGGTTTGCCCCACAAGTCCAAAGACATGCGGTATAGGTGAATTGGGTAAGCTAAAATTGTCCGTAGTGTATGTGTGTGAATGAGTGTGTATGAATGTTTCCCAGTGATGGGTTGCAGCTGGAAGGGCATCCGCTGCGTAAAACATATGCTGGATAAGTTGGCGGTTCATCCCGCTGTGGCGACCCCAGATTAATAAAGGGACTAAGCCGAAAAGAAAATGAATGAATGAATGAATGTATGTGTGTGAATGAGTGTGTTGGGTGTTCCCCAGTACTGGGTTGCAGCTGGAAGGGCATCCACTGTGTAAAACATATGCTGGATAAGTTGGCGGTTCATTCCGCTGTGGTGACCCCTGATGAATAAAGGGACTAAGCCGAAGGAAAATGAATCAATGAATGAATAAATATAGCCTAATAAGTCCACTCATTCTCGAATAAATGAGAACTACGAATGAGAAAGGAGAATTTACTTTGGATTTAAATCAAATAAACATATTACCAATTGTATTTCTGATGAAAAAAAAGTCGATCCATGTTGTATTTCTCTCAAAGCACAGAAATATATGAAAAATGCACGCGGTTACTCCCGAACGGCATGTGTGTACGTACCGCTATTCTGTAACTTTGATGACACGTCAAACATCGCATACATATTTTACAAATGCCATGGGACGATTCCTTATTTGACAAGAAAATGAACGAGTTTTGGGAAGTTGACGAACAGCGCAAAGTAAAAAAAAACAACAAAGACCCGAATTCCCAAATCACCATTGCTCAATTCATTTAAAAGACAGACAGAATATAAATGCACGAATACACATTTCTATCTGTAACTGTGGCTGTTCTGCATAAAGTTTCCTTCTGTCCTTTAGATAAAGAAACCCTCAAGCTGCTCCAAACTTTTATCAGCTCCCTTCAGGATGCATTAAGTTGTGTGATTGCATGTTTTGCCGATGGAGGCCAGCAGAGAAGCAACATGTCTTCATCCAGGTCCTGTAGCTCCAGTGTTTTTAGGCCTGGATGTTCTCCCATCTCGCTGTTCGACTGAAGCCCTGCTGTCTTTAGCTGTTTCTGCATCTTTCTGTGACATTCAGATGCAGTGATCAGAGTCTGGAGCTGCACATAATCTGTCCTTCAATGTTTGCTCTGTAAAAGCTGATGAGAGGGTTTAATGTAGAGCATCCAGAGCATCACTGGTGGTCTGATGTGGAGGGTTTGCATTAGGGCTGCACAATATATCGTTTCAGCATCGATATGGCAATGTGCGCATCCACAATAGTCACATGGCAGGATCTGCAATGTCGAATCATGATTACGGTTGAGTAGGATTTAAAAACACACAAGATTGTGGAGTCATTGCAAAGTTTAACCATAAAGTTACCAAAAAATTCAATCATTTGCATGTGTTTTAAGGCCTGTGATTGTATGCATTTTAAGCCAGTTTAAAGCATTCAGGCACAGGAAATTAAAATTTTAGTCACTTTAAGAAAGATTGATACAGTATATATGCAATGAAGATTATACAGTGTTATTTATTTTACATTTAATCATTCAATTTGTGTACCTGAATACTGCTATTTATTTTATTTGTAACTTTGCTTTACTGTATTTGTCATTGCTTGAGATTTGTTTTATCTCATTTTATGCAGATGCGCTCCACTACAAAATCATCATATTATCATCCAAAATTATCCTAAGATCATTCATTTTTACCAAACAGAGCTAATCTTCAATCTGTTAAAATTATAGTCAATATCACAATATGTATCGCAGAAAAATAAAATATTACAATGTCATTTTTGTCCAATATCGTGCAGCCCTAGTTTGCATGAGAGACATATGGGACGTAATTTTAATAAATACATCTGCAGTCAAAGTTATTAGCCCTCCTCTGATTTTTTTAAAAATTATTATTTTTTTTTTATATTTCCCAAATGATGTTTATATTTTCACAGTATTTCCTATAATAGTTTTTCTTCTTGAGAACGTCTTATTTGATTAATTTCAGCTACAATAAAAGCAGTTGTTTTTTTTTGTAACATTTTGAGGTCAATATTTTCAGTCCACTTAGCCCCTTAGTATGCTAAAATGAAGAGAGTTTTTGCTTAAAGCAGGCAAAATAATCTGCCAATGGGGTAAGCAAAATTGATGTTGTTTTTGCTTTTGACATAAGACCATTTTGCTTACCCCATTAGCAGATTATTTTGCTTGTTTTAACTATTTTGGCGTTATTTCTTAAATCAAGACAATATGTTTTGCTTGTCTAGAAAATGCTGCTTGATTTAAGAACTTTTCAACCCAGGCTCATTCTGAAAACGCACCCCTATATACATTTCTGAAAAGCACCAAATACGTCTCAGGAGCTACGTTTTTTTGCAGTTTTTGTTTTCGTGAATCCACCAGAGGCCGCTGTGTATGCTTTTTGAGAAGCTCAAATTTCTCTCACGAGTGCCATTCGCGCCTACTCATACCAGAGGCTGCTGTCGACTGACTGACTGACCAATCGACTGACCCACCCTCCTCTTTCCCTAAACCCAACCAATAGTGTTTTCAAAAGCACAGATTGACCAGCGCCCACCCACTTCCCTAAACCCAACGGACAGTTTTAAAAAGCAAACCAGAAAACGAAAAGCCCTTTGATTTTTACCACGCTTTGAGATTTGACCACATTCTCACCCTGTTATTTACTTGTTTATTTTATTTTTTGGTTTCTGTTTTTGTCTTATCTGCTTTCTGAAACCGTTCTTCGCCGGACTCAAACCCCGTCGTCGTGGTCAACTCCTCTCTGCCTCTTAAGTCTGCCGACGAACGCAGCGAGCCACTGGACAAACTGGTAACAGCGGGAAAGCCCTCCATACGGAGGTAAGCGGTCAGCTGCTAGCACTAGAAAAGGAACGATGTCATACTGCCCCGTAGCATTTGGTTTAAAGACAAAATGCAGCCATACGTACCTCTGGCTACATAATTTGCGATCTCCAGAGATGTATATAGGGCTACGTTTTCAGAATGAGCCTATGTTGGAACTTTTAGATATTTGGACTAGAAACAATGCAAAAAATGTATGTAAGAAAAGCATGTTTTTGCAGTGTTCAACTTTGGTTTGACAAGTGGGGGGGACACAAGATTAGGAATTTATTCATTTATTTTCAATTTAAACCTCATTTCTTGGATTTACATGCATTTATAATGATGCAGGGAATAGTTAGCTTGTTAAACAAACTTTAATTTCAGACTAACCTAAACATGTTTTAAAAATTAATACGATCAAATAAAACAAACTTTATGAATGATATCAAGCACAATTTTGAAATATCAATTGCAAATAGACAGCGGCAGACTTAATATATAGGCTAATGTTTGGAAAGGATCATTGATAACTGTTTAATGCAACAACAACAAAAAAAACCTCATTTAGTAAAAAAACCAAAAAACTCATTTACACATTTACATTATCGGTGCTATTTTCCATGTCTAGTGATTAGACTAACATCAACAGTTGTGCACATATTTTGTCTGACAGAATATTTATGTACACTTTAAAAAATATCTGTAAATGAGCAGTTTTCCCAACCCAGGCTCATTCTGAAAACGTACGCCTGTATACATTTCTGGAGAGCGCCAAATACATCCCAGGAGCTACTTTTTTTGCAGCTTTTGTTTTGGCGAATCCACCAGAGTCCGATGTGTATGTACGCTTTTTGAGATCTTAAATTTCTCTCGCGAGTGCCATTTGCGACCGACCGATCGACTGACCCACCCTCCTCCTTCCATAAACCCAACCAAAAGTGTTTTCAAAAGCAGAGATTGACCTGTCGACCCACTTTCCTAAACCCAACCAACAGTTTTAAAAAAGCAATCCAGAAAAAGATTTTGTCCTGATTTTTACCATGTGTTTAGATTTTACCACATCCTCACCCTGTTATTTACTTCTTTATTTTATCTTTTGGCTTCTGGTTTTGTCTTACCCTCTTTCTGGAACCGTTCTTCGCCAGACTCCAACCCCGTCGTCGTGGTCAACTCCTGTCTGCGCCTCAAGTCCGCCGACCTATGCGGCGAGCCACCGGACAAACTGGTAACAACAGCGGTAAAGATGTCCACACAGAGGTAAGTGCTCATCTGGTAGCATGAAAAGGAATGTAGCATTCGTTTTAAAGACGAAATGCAGCCATACGTACCTCTGGCTCCAGAAATGTATATAGGGCTACGTTTTCAGAATGAGCCTATGTTGAGTTTTCCGTATTTTGTGATTCATGTTTTTATTTTTGCCTGTTTATTTATGCTTTTTTTATTTGCATTATGAGTCCTTGATCTTTCTTCCATCAACTTTTAACCTTGAAAATCTTGAAAAAGTGACTTTTATGAACATTTTTAATAGTTTGCAGTGCTATATTGTCTGTGTTGGTTTTGTGTATTACACTACAAACACCTTGTAATAAACTGCCAGTACATTTTCTGTTATTTTACAGACCTAAGTACTCTCTCTATATAATTTCTTATACATTATATTATCTCAAACTACTACCATGTCAATAAAAGTCACTTTGTTAAACTGTAGAATTGAATTTTCATTTGACAGATGAGAGATCAACATCCCATAATGTAATTCACCACCGTAAATAAACAGAAAACACTTGTGAATCACAAAATACGAAAACTGTATATATATAAATCCTACATCTCTTTTTTTAACTCTGGTGTATATTTCAAAGCTATCATATTTAGTTTATGTGACTAAACTGGATCAGAGGTAAGACATCTATCGGTATTTTAATTAATCCGCAGCTCTACATTTTGGAATTATTGTCAAAAGACAGTTTTTTTCCATGCACAACTCATCTGAATACACACATGTAGCTGTAAAATCCCCAGCCGCACGCTGACAAATGTGCTTTCATGAGAATCCAGGTGATTTTTCCCCCCTTAAACCTTTTTTAATCAGTAACGGTAGACAAAGTGCGCTTGGCCCTCTGGTGCATCCTAATTTCCAGACATCTATATGGAAGATTTTCATTTATTTTCCGTTCCAAATTTACATCAGTCAGCAGACTTCAAGAGAGGATTTCCTACACCTCACTATGTTTTATGGCCCGGGGCTCGCCTGTCTTACTTGCTATGTAGTTTCAGCTTTGCCTTTCAATTGCATTATAGCAGCCTCTGGGCCAGCCTGAAGCCAAATGGTCCCATTTAGAAAATTGTGTAAAAGTTCTTTAACTTTTGCAAGGAATTATCCATTTGCACCTTGAATAACTTTAGCAACGATTATCAATTAGCGCTTCACATTATGCTGTGCAAAGTGAAAGGCCACTTCCATAGTTAAAGCTAATCGAAACGTCTGTGAAATCAATTCATTAAACAAGTGTTGCTTTTTAAGCGTTTGTTTTAAAGAGAAAAGAATTATATATATATAGATATAATTCTGAGTAAAACTCCATTGTGCTGCTTTCGCTGAAATAAAAATGTAATTACTTAATTACCATATGCTCACAGCTATATTTGTTTAGCTGAACATAATTTATGATATACTTCTGTTACAAAAAAAAAGAGGTTTTACTTTAGATCTCCAGTTGGAAATGTATTTTCTACACACTGAAACAATATATACAGTGCTCTGCATAAATTAATTTGAATATTTTTTATCTATTTCTCAGTGAATATAGGTCATATAATTTGTTACATTTGAACAAAACAGGTTTAAAGAGTTCACACTTAGATATGCTTGACGCTAATTGCAGGTTTGGCATGCTGTCCTGGGAGAGAACCCTGAGCTCGGGGATAATTGAGCCCAGGGCTCTCACCTGGTCAATAAGCATATAAGGGGGTCCGAGATCAGGTAGGTCTCGAGAGCTCCCCCTGGTAAAGGGAGGAAAAGGAGGAGATGGGGTGGAAGGGGGGATTCTTCCAAAACGAAGATAAGGTAGTAGGGCGAATTCGGCCTATTTATTGTAAGCTTAAAGTGTCCACTATTTTGGACACTAAACCTCTTTAGAAACAGAAAGATAATTAATTTAAATTAATGCAAATTATTGCAAAAAATAAAACTAAACTCCAAATTTTTAACACAATTTTATATTAAATACCCCAGTGCTCAGAATAAATGTGTACACCCCGTTTTGTCAATTTCTCAGTGAATATAGCCAATATTTAAAGATAATTTATGTTGATGATATTCCTGTTTATTAAAACTTTATTTAATATTTTTTCCCCACAAATTAATTTGAGTGTACTGATTTTTGGACTGTGATATTAAGATTTTTGTTTGTTAGATTATTGTATATATATATATATATATATATATATATATATAATGGTATGTATTAGTTTTTGTATATATGTGTGTATGTGTGCGTGTGTGTGTGCGTGTGTGTGTGTGTGTGTGTGCGTGTGTCTGCGTGTGTTGTTGTATGTGTGTATATATACATATACATATATATACAGTGAGTGACAGTTCAAAATGACCACTATGCTATGCGCATGTGACGGCGCCGCGGGACAAAGGGATTATTAAAATGTTTTTAGCAGCAGTTTGCGACAACTCGGAAATCAAACGTTGTTTTTACCACAATGCAATTTAATAGGGACCTATAAAGGCTAAAGAACTAAATTCTTATATTTGCTTAATATTTGCAGCCTATGGGCTATGCTTTTCACCATGTATTTTAGACATCTTTTCTAAAACATACAGTATAGTGTAAAAACGTTTACTACTGAGGAAACCAAAACAACCAAACAGAATTATATTTTAGTTGAACACATCACACCACATACAGTAGGCCTACCTGTGAATACTGTACACATACAGTACTGTCCTATCTAGTATTGTGAAAAGGCAAAGCTTAAAATTGCGTGTTGATATTTTACCTGATGAAGTCTATGGTTAAAGCGCCACCCAGCGGTCAAAAGCTGCAGGCGCATTTACTGCCACAAATGTGACGGCGAACGCGGCGGCAGAGGGAACACATTGAACTGTTAACATCTGTATATGGGAAATCCCTTCAAATCCAAACAAATCCAAAATCCAAACAAGCTGATGCTTTATTATATGGTTTGTTTATAAATGAGAAATATTTTTTTTAGTCATGAAACTTGCAGGATGTTTTATGGGTACAAAATGCGCTCATATGTCAAAGATCAAATTGCAATTCACAAACCCTACACCGTCTGCCAAATAAATAAATGTAAATGCTCCAATATTTATAGTCGTATATTACATGGACAATGAAGTTTGAGATGATTTTGCCAGTGAAGTAGCAACACCGCACAAAGGTGCACCAAATGTACCTGTGTGATTTATGTACTAACATAAAACCAAAGTGAACATCCATAAATCTCCTTTTGACACCATAACTGTGGCACATCAACCTTTCCTGCTGTGAATTTATTACGCTGTGAAGTGTACACATCTGTCACGGATACAATAGAGAAACGTACAGTGCAAACTCACTTTGAATGCCGTCTGGTGGAACTGCAAGTGCATTCAAAGTGTTTTCAGCACAACTTTTCAGAAACGTCTCGGACTGCCGAAGCCCGTATTTTGAGTAATAATACACCGCACTCCACTCTATTTGCTTTTTAAAAAGGAAGCAACTTGTCACTTGCTCAAAAGAGCTCTATCTCAATGTCCGGGCTTCCCACTATAATGATGTCTATTTCAGTCTAAAGTGGCAGCCTTTATGTTAGTAAAGCAGCTATTTTGTGCATATCTGCAGTCTTGGGCTCCCACATGGCTTTTATCTCCACCTGTGTGTTCTGTAGAGAAGCTCTTACTGAAAATACCCAAATGGTAGAATGACATATGTGCATATAGAGTCAAGCCAAGACATATCTGTTGGGACTGATAAATTTAGAGAATGAGAACTTGAGAACCTCGTCATATTTAATGGAGCTTTTTTTTCTTGCACACTTATTTTTTTGTATGTTTTTAAAGAAGTTTTGCGTTTTTACGTTTTAAGGTGGTGTGCACCTTTGGTGTGAAGTCAAAATTATTAACCCTCTTGTGAATTTGTTTTGTTCTTTTTCAAATATTTCCAACATAGGCTCATTCTGAAAACGTAGCCCTAAATACATTTCTGGAGATCGCGAATAATGTAGCCAGAAGTACGTATGTCTGCATTTCATCTTTAAAACAAACACTACAGGGCGGTATGACGCCGTTCCTTTTCACGTTTACCAGCTGACTGCTGGACGGCTTTTCTGCTGTTACCAGTTTGTCCAGTGGCTCACCGTGTACGTCGAAGGAATTGAGACGCAGAGCAGAGTTGACTGCGACGACAGGGTTCGAGTCTGGTGAAGAACGGTTCCATAAAGCAGGTAAGACAAAAACAAAAGCCAAAAAATAAAATGATCAAGTAAATAACAGCGTGAGAATGTAGTAAAATCTGAAAGCTTGGTAAATATCAGGCGGCCGCGAGGGCTTTTCTTTTTCTGGATTTCTTTTGAAAACACTGTCGGTTGGGTTTAGGGAAGTGGGTGGGCGCTGGTCAATCAATGCTTTTGAAAACACTATCGGTTGGGTTTAGGGAAGGAGGAGGGTGTCATGATCACCAGCGATCTGGGACTCTAGAGATCGCTGGTGAACTATTACAACTACATTTCCCAGCATTCCGTTACACACACCCGGTCATCACTTACACTGATCACTTCTACAGCTGCATCCTGTTCACCACTGATTTGTTGGACTTTAAATATACCCTGCACCCGTCTTGTCTTTGCTCGTTCGTTATATGTCTTCATTATTTCCTAGCCCTGGTAGTCCTGTTTTTTGTTGGTATTGTATAGTTTGTTATTGCTCATGTTTTGTCTTAGTTCTCGTTCTTAGTTTAATGTTTTGTTATTTTGTTACTTTGTTTTTGCACTATGTCCTGTTTTAGCACAAGATGACTCACCAATAAATGCACTTGGATCCTACTCTTGTCCCGTCTGCAATACCTCCCAGTAACGTGACAGAACGACTGAGCCAGATATGGATCCAGCAGATGATGAGATCATCAGACTCCGGCAGGATGATCGCTCCGTTGAGCGATACATTACGGAGTTTTTGGAATTGGCCCCGAGAAGCAGTTATCCAGACTTACTGCTGATGATGTTTTTTAGAGCAGGACTTTCAGACCCAATTCGTCCTCATATGCCAGCTTATGAGGAGGATTGTGGTCTATATTTTTTTATGGAGTTTGCCCTTTTGTTGTCGGGCTCTCCCCTCACTATTTCTGTTTTGGAGCAGGAGGAACCCCAGCAGAACAAAAGGAGGAAGGCGAAACTCAAACTCCGTGCCTATCCTCGACAGTCAAGTTCACGATTTTTTTTCTCTGAGCCCCATGAATGGATGGCAGAGCTGTGCGACTCCCCAGTGCTGCCGGAGCAGCCGTCTGAGTCCCACGAAAAGCC
>CAIGQV010016298.1:8360332-8377579 GCA_903798115.1 Danio jaintianensis
GAATTCCATGCTCCAGGTCCTCCACAGCTTCATGCTCCAGATCCGCCAGAGTTCCATGCTCCAGGTCCGCCACAGTTCCTTGTTTCACAGTTTTTGTATTTCTTGTTCCTGTCTAGTCACTGTGTTATGTGCCAGCTTTGTTTTAGTGTTTTGTTTTGGACCCTCCATGCCCTCCCCCTGTTCCGCCTCCGCTTCACCCCCCTCCGGGATTGTCTTGTCGCGTCTGGAATCCGCTCCTTAGGAGGGGGGTACTGTCATGATCACCAGCGATCTGGGACTCTAGAGATCGCTGGTGAACTATTACAACTACATTTCCCAGCATTCCGTTACACACACCCGGTCATCACTTACACTGATCACTTCCACAGCTGCATCCTGTTCACCACTGATTTGTTGGACTTTAAATATACCCTGCACCCGTCTTGTCTTTGCTCGTTCGTTATATGTCTTCATTATTTCCTAGCCCTGGTAGTCCTGTTTTTTGTTGGTATTGTATAGTTTGTTATTGTTCATGTTTTGTCTTAGTTCTCATTCTTAGTTTAATGTTTTGTTATTTTGTTACTTTGTTTTTGCACTATGTCCTGTTTTTGTAAGATGTCTCACCATTAAATGCACATGGATCCTACCCATCTTGTCCCGTCTGCAATACCTCCCGGTAACGTGACAGAGGGTGGGTCAGTCGATTGGTCAGTCAGTCGACAGCGGCTTCTGGTGGATTTATGTGAGAAGAACAGGCGTGAATGGCACTCGCGAGAGAAATTTGAGATCTCAAAAAGCGTGCACAGCGGCCTCTGGTGGATTTGCCAAAACAAAATCTGCAAAAAAAAAAAACGTAGCTCCTGGGACATATTTGGCGCTCTCCAGAAATGTATACAGGGGTAAGTTTTCAGAATGAACCTGGGTTGAATATTTCCCAAATGATGTTTAACAGAGCAATTGATTTTTCACAGTATTTCCTATAATATTTTTTTATTCTGGAGAAGGTCTTATTTGTTTAATTTCGGCTAGAATAAAAGTTTTTTTTAAAAACTATTTTAAGGTCAATATTATTAGCCCCCTTAAGCAATATATATATATATATTATTATTATTATTATTATTATTATTTTATTTTATTATTATTATTTTTTTTTTCTCGATTGTCTACAGAACAAGGCTCATTGGAATTATGCGCCCATATGCCTATTTGTATTTATTTGTTTTTGCAAATGAATAAAAAATCTGATAACGTGTTGTGTTGCGCTTTACTGATGTGTTCGGCTGTAAAATTGGCAACTGATACTTCAGCTCAGGTTTTCCACCACAGACTGAGTGCTTTTTCATTCTTAAAGTGAATATAATTGTTGGTAATCATTAGTTTATTTCAGCTGACTGTTTTAAGTTTAGGGCAACCCGGTGGCTCAGTGGTTAACACTGTCGCCTCACAGCAAGAAGGTCACTGGTTCGAGTCCTGGCTGGGCCAGTTGGCATTTCTGTGTGAGTTTGCATGTTCTCCCCGTGTTGGTGTGGGTTTCCTCCGGGTGCTCTGGTTTCCCCAACAGTCCTAACACATGCGGTATAGGTAAATTGGTTAAGCTAAATTGGCAGTAGTGTATGTGTGTGAATGAGTGTATATGGATGTTTCCCAGTGATGGGTTGCGGCTGGAAGGGCATCCGCTCTGTAAAACATATGCTGGATAAGGTGGCGATTCAATCCGCTGTGGCGACCCCAGATTAATAAAAGGACTAAGCCGAAGGAAAATGAATTAATCAATGAATGTTGTAGGTTTACATTTCGGTTTTGTTTTTCATTTATTGTGAACTTTTTATTTCATTTCAGTTAACAAAAATGATTTTTGACCAGTAGTCAAAACTGGTTCAGCTTAAGGTTTAGTTTTCATTTACTAAAAAAACCTTGATGCAGCATCTACACTCAAATAATGATTAATTGGATTTACCACATTTACAAGGTAAGTGGTTGCAAACAATTGATATGGGCTGAATTGAAAGAAACAAATAAGTTGAACATTACTAAATTTAATTTGTTTCTGTTCAATCTACTTAAATTTGTAAAAACTAAGTTAAATTGTTGTCCCAACACAAATCGATTGTGTGGAACTCAGCATTTTTTACAGTACATAAGCACTGCCATTATAATTTCCCCATAAGTCTAGAACATATTATCTTATATATTAAAAATAAAACTACATTATTATGTTAAGTTGTATAAGTATGCAAACTATCTATAACTTTATTCTTGGAACACTTTCTAAAAAGTTCTCATTTGATAACATCAACTTATTCATCCGTGCACTTTATAATTGACTGATTTATTTATTAGATTTGGGCGGCGCGGTGGCTCAGTGGTTAGCACTGTCGATAAAGCGACCCCTGATAAAGGGACCAAGCCGAAAGAAATGAATGAATTTATTAGATATTTGTTTGTTAGTTATTTTGTTTAACCTTTTAACACCATTTCCCAAATGTCTACACACTTTTTGATCTCACTACAGGTCATTATGTAGAAAGAATATCTCAGAATTTTCAACATATCCGACAAATCTGTAACCTTTTTTTTTTCTCCAACACATTCTGTGAAGTATTACACTCAGAGGTTATCCATAATGCGCTTAGTGGACTTCGTTCCTGAAAAGTATTATGAAATAAAAATAAAGCATGAGGAACGGATGCTCTAATTCTGTGGATGATTTAATCATGACTCAGCTGTACAGTAATCGACGACACATTATCATAACCACGGTTACCTCTGACATCACATCCTCAACTAAACCTCATTCAGCATTTTAAAGCAGCTTACATACGTTCATGTTGTGCATGGGTAATGACCCGTATTACTTTTTATTCAGAAGAAATCACTTTAAACCTGTTATGTCATCAAGCGGTGGTGCGTTTATCTACCGGCCTCTGCAGGAGGGAACGCTGGACGCTGTTTTAGCCACTGAAGCATAAGGTGCCCTTGCTGGGCCGTAGTATAAAATTACATTCCCCTTATTTTGCTTTTGGCGGGATGCCGAGGCGAAGCTATTGTCCCCACCGTACAGAGCTTGCGACATGAAATAACACATAAATGAATTATTTGGTCAGAGCGGGGAAGCAGTGAAATTAATCAAAGGTGCCATGGCTCTATTGTAGCTGTTCACTCTTCTTGATGGCATTCTGCATTTGGGGAAAAAAGGAAGGAGATAATGGCTGTAGGAGATTCGTTCTCTTGTTTTGCATTCTTACTTTCACCTCAACAAAAATCGACGGCCTTCATGGTTTTTGGTGGTTCACTGATGTCGAATGTAGAAGCAAATAAATGACGTTTTTTTATTCCTGTTTCTTTAAATTCAGCTTAAGATAATGTGTTTGATTTCAGATCTTTGTTTTATGAAGTGTATCCTGTTTTTGTTTAATTAGTCATGTAGTTTTCTGACAGACACAAATTGCATAGCATCTTTAATTCAGAAAATTAATTTAATTGGATTAAATCAGCAAATGGCAGCACACTGTGAATTTAATAATACATCACATAGAGTGTGTTACTTGCTGTTTCATTGTAATCATTTATGAAGTTTATTAGCAGTGTCTGTAGGTCGCTGGTTCGAGCCCTGGCTGGGTCAGTTGGCATTTCTGTGTGGAGTTTGCATGTTCTCCCAACCCACCTCATAAAAACTAGATGTTGCGAAACACCAATATGGTGCAGCTAAATATCAACTTCGATATAAATGGCCCTGGAAGTCAGTATTAGCAGTGTCTGTGGTAGAATGATTGGACACATTATTTTTTGTAATTAATTGTCTACTTGATTTTATTTTTATTTGACAGATTATTGGTTATTATAAGCACAAGCATCTGTAATTGAATGCAAAACTCACAAAAATTTTTTATAATTACACCTTATCGACAATAAAAAAAAATGAATAAATAAATGAATGACTAAATACATTTATAAATAAATAAATAAAACTTAACTTTAACTTTAAGCATTAACTTCAACACAGCTTCATTTAAACAGCAAATTTCCAATAAATCCAATGCAACAAGCCAGTGCTTTACAAAGATAAAAAGCAATACACTCATAAATAACAAATGAAATATAATAGTTAATAAATCTAAATAATAGATGCAATTACAATAAATATAAGATGTTGTCATCGAAAATTTATTTCATTGAATTGAATTGAAAATTCATTCATTTTCTTTTTCAGCTTAGTCCCTTTATTAATTTGGGTGGCCACAGCGGAATGAACCGCCAACTTATCCAGCATATGTTTTACGCAGCGGATGCCCTTCCAGCCGCAACCCATCACTGGGAAACATCCATACACTCCCATTCATACACATACACACTATGGACAATTTTAGTTTACACAATTCACCTGTACCGCATGTCTTTAGACTTGTGGGGGAAACCGGAGCACCCGGAGGAAACCCACGCGAACACAGGGAGAACATGCAAACTCCACACAGAAACGCCAACTGACCCAGCCGAGGCTCGGACCAGTGTCCTTCTTGCTGTGAGGCGACAGCGCTACCCACTGCGCCACCGGGCCACCCATGATTTGTAATATTAAGTTAATATTTCTATATTTCTTATATTAACATTAATAAAATAAAGTTTTACAAAAAAAAACATTTTATTTAAATACAAATATATCATACAATTGTGACACACTAAGCCAGAATAAGTCAATTATTATTATTATTATTATTATTATTATTATTATTATTATTATTTTACATTAAAAATGATTAAAGTTTTCTGCCTCTCGCTGGAAGATTTTATTAGTTTTTGGTTCCATGAAGCCTAATGGCTATTTTTATATATGTTTTTTAACTTCTTCAAATGCACAGCAAGGTCACTGGTTCGAGTCCTGGCTGGGTCAGTTGGCATTTCTGTGAGTTTGCATGTTCTCCCCGTGTTGGTGAGGGTTTCCTCCTGGGTGCTCCGGTTTCCCCCACAGTCCAAAAATATGCGCTATAGGTGAATTGAATAAATTAAATTGTCCGTAGTGTATGAGTGTGAATGAGTGTGTATGGATGTTTCCCAGTACTGAGTTGCAACTGGAAGGGCATCCGCTGTGTAAAACATATGCTGGATAAGTTGGCGGTTCATTTGGCTGTGGCGACCCCTGAGGAGTAAAGGGACTAAGCCGAAGTAAAATGAATGAATGAACTTCTTTAAATGAAAAGAGAAGAACTGGACAATCTAAAGGACCTTCCGGGTTCACAGTGAAAACATTTTTAAAAGGTTGCAAGCTTTTCTACGAACTTGATGTTCCACTGGGCCTCGTGCCAGTGTGTTCAGCTTAGTGTAGGTGTGACTTGCCTTCGGTAAACTCAATTAATGCAACAAGAGGTTAAATGCATCATTTGTAGGTTCGCTTGCTAAGCATCTGGAAAGTAAATAAATGCAGGTACTGTGGGGAAATAATCTTGTTTACATTTCAGGCTGTATAATTAATCTGTAAGAGGCGAAATCGAGTAGATCATTTTCGTAAGAACAGCCTAATTCTCCAAGGCCACATTTAATTCTTATATCACTGTACATCCTTTTACGAAGAATTGCTAAAAGAACAGGTTTTAGCTTGGCAGCTGGTGCCATTTCAGAGGGAAAATGTAAAATGTAGGATGTCTTACAGTTCCTAAATATAAATAGTCTAGGAAAGAGTGAGAGAGAGAATAAATAGAGGCTGCATGCTTAGATTTTGAAAAACCGATGTGTTGAATTGCGAATGAGTCCAAATTTGCATAAAACATCCAACATGTTGCGCTTAGGTGAATGAATTCAGGTGCTGTTTACCTCAATGGTGACGTTAGGGTGTCAGTTTGTGAAGTAGGCCCACAACTTTCTGCAAAAAGAAAGTCTTATATTCGATTGAAATGCCTGGAGGTCCATTAACTGTGAAATCCGAACTAGAGAATAAAGATGCAGAAGGTTGGCATCGTTTTCTGTCCGGATATAGCAATGGAGATGATTGGTTGGCGGGAAAAGGTCACATCCAGCGATCTCTGCATCTGTCCAGATGATATGCTGGTTAATATGAAGTAGTTTGGAGATGATTTAAAAAAAAAAAAGGACTGTAATAGCAGAGCAGAACTGCATCATCAATGCCTGTGGCAGCCTTTTCAATTGCCGCAGGAAGTACAGACTTTGTTGTTGTTGTGGAGAAGACATGAAATGATGGAGGGAGAATGAGGGAAATGATTGGGAAATGATGCAAGTATGATTTAAACTTGCGTTTCCAGCAGAAGGCACACTGCACGCTATGGCTTTGACCATCCATGCTGATTATACAATTGGAGATCTTACTGTAGGGTTGCACCAGCTGTTTGTATTGTCACACCTGAAATTGAGAGTTTACTTCAGTTTAGCAACTAATGTGGAGTTGACGATTTCTGTGCTACTAGTGTTACTTAATAATTGCACACACAACAAAACACACATAAAGCATGTTTCTGAACAAAGCTCGTACAGATCTATAAAAGCCATAGTCACGTCTCAACATGTAAAAGTTGTGTACTTTTAATTAAATATCCACCATTCCAGTCACAATTCTGGGTGTAATAGAGACTAACCCAATTGCTGGGTTACTATTATTATTTTTAATAATATTTAAGTTAATAGGACCAAATTTAATACAATATTTGGGTTAGTCAATATTTTACCCAATTTGGGTTTAAACAACCCAGCATTCCTTAAAGTGCAGGATCACTTTCATCAAAAGTCCTCAAAATATATATACAGATATATTAAGCACAGAGTTAGTGTTGGAGGGATGGTTTGGTTTTGGGCAACAAATCAAAAGTCAAATCCACCCCCAAACAAACGCACAACCCCCCATTGTGCTAACAGAACATAAATGAAGATCATTCATAAACAATTTTGATTGATTATGAGTAGGGCCAGACAGAATCTGCTGACATTTCTTGCTATTTCTGCGCAGAATTTTGTAAAAAAAAAAAGTCTGTGGATTTATGCGGAATGATTTCGGGAGTATCGTAACTAAAAACGTAATATATGAAAAAAAAATAATACCTTTTCAACTTTTGTTTAATGCTTACAATGCAAATCCAATTAGATCCAGTTAATTGGTAAACAAAGCAAGTTTCTTCTATAATAGATCTACTAAAAGACAGAAAATATGACTTTACAAACCATATTGTAAATAAATCATGAACATATGAACATTTTCATATTTGTCAATAATATTACTGAAATTGGGCTCAGTGGCGCAGTGGGTAGCACGTTTGCCTCACAGCAAGAAGGTCGCTGGTTCGAGCCACGGCTGGGTCAGTTGGCATTTCTGTGTGGAGTTTGCATGTTCTCCCCGTGTTGGAGTGGGTTTCCTCCGGGTGCTCCGGTTTCCCCCACAAGTCCAAACACATGCGCTATAGGTTAATTGGGTAGGCTAAATTGTCCGTAGTGTATGTTTGTGAATGAGTGTGTATGGATGTTTCCCAGTGATGGGTTGCAGCTGGAAGGGCATCCGCTGCGTAAAACATATGCTGGATAAGTTGGCGGTTCATTCTGCTGTGGCAACCCCAGATTAATAAAGGGACTAAGCCAAAAAGAAAATGAATGAATGAATATTACTGAAATTAATAAAAAAAAAAAGAATAAATATAAATGTACACACATTTACACAAGTAAATAAATAGACTCAATGATGGACTAAAAATCAGGGTAAATTTGTGGATTTCTGCGCACGCAGATTCTGTGTGGGCCTGATATGAGTTCATGTAAATGCTAGAGACATGAGGCTGATTACCATGTACTTGGTTAATATTACAAACCGATATAAGAAATGATCTAGGAGGAGTTAGGGATGGTGAAGGGAGTGTAGACTTGGCAAGCAGTCAAGCGTTAGAATTAAACCAGATGTATGATTCAAGTTAGACCGCTGTGACCGACTGGAACGCATCATGAACAGCTGACTACCAGCTTGACTGTCGTTACAGCCTGAATTAATGCTATACTCCATATATTTTTAATGTGAATGTTAGCTTTCATCTGTTGATCTGTTCATTAATTAATACTAGAACTACAGAGATGGTCGTTTTGACATTTTTTTAATTTTGTAATTTATTAATATTGTTAAAATATTAACAGTTTTCATATTTTTTAATTGACAAGTGTTTTCTGTTTATTTACGGTTGTGAATTGCATTATGGGATGTTGATCTCTGCTCTGTCGACTTTTGATGTTGAAAATTCAACTCCACAGTTTAACAAAGTGACTTTTATTGACATTATATTATTTGAAACTACTAAAATGTATAAGAAATTATATAGAGAGAAATAAGCCTGTTAAAATAACATAAAATGTACTAGCAGTTTATTAAAGTTTTTTTTTTTTTTGTACTGTAATATACAGCACCAACCAAGACAATATATCACTTTAAACTATTAAAAATGTTCATAAAAGTCACTTTTTTGAACTTTTCAAGGTTGAAAGTTGTTGGAAGAAAGATCAAGGACTCATAATGCAATTCGAAAGCATAAATAAATTAATATAAAACAAATTAAATAAAACAACAACGTAAAACTGTGGATGTTTTCAGTGTTTAATTCATTCTAACATTGTTTTTTTGTGTGTGTTTATGACAAAACACAAAAGAGTTTCTCTGCTTTGAATGGTCATAGCGGTCAAATTGGCTGCATGCATTTCATCATCCACTGCTTTTGCCCCTGCTATTAAATATGCATGCCTCTGTTGTCTAGCGACTTTCTGCTAGCAAAAACATAACTTCATTACTTTCTAGTTTTTGCTATCAGTAATTTTTTGTCCTTCAAAACAACACTGCCACAGTTTTGTTTTCGCTCACGGGCAGTTTAGTAACCTGCACAAAATTTTTAGGTTAATGACTTAATATAATATGATGACAGACATTCAAAGCTTAATTCTAAAATCTCAATAGATGCTTCAAAAGTAAATATGACTTGACAAAAAAATATATATTCAAAGTGTTATATGAACAGACAGAATGACCACTATATACATTCTAGTAGTTATAACATTCTGGTATTTCCAGTCTGAAAGTCAACAATCTGAATCTCAATTTGAAGTTTTCATTGGTTAGCATTAACCTATTTAACCTAGTTAAGCCTTTAAAATGCACTTTAAGCTGAATACTAGTATCTTGAAAAATATCTAGTCGAATATTATGTACTGTCATCATGGCAAAGAGTGTTGAAGTGTGTTATAAAAAATCGATTTTCTGTTAAGCAGAAACTGGGGGGAAAAAAATATACAGGGGGGGCTAATAATTCTGACTTCAAATGTATAATAATCACATTTATTTTTGTAAATTCAAACCTATTTCTAAAATAATCTTAAAGTATAAGCAGCAAAATCAGTCAGCCTGAAGTTTGCCAGAAAAAGTGTAAATCGTCTGAGACCATACGTTCTTTCTCTGTTTCACAAATGCTATCATTTTCACAATCCCCCCAAAAGCCAAGGATAATACATCCAGTGCTGCTGCCCTGGTCATGAAGACCTTGAGAAACTCTCGTAACTAGTGTGAAAACTTCCTCCGACTGCTGACCAGACCTTCAGTGAATGTGCTTGCAGAGCTGAAAGGTCAGCAGATAAAACCATGAGCTCGGGCTTGTATTCAGACTGCGGCCGATCCAGCGTCAGGACTCCCTCATTGACTTCGGCGTCACATTCAAAACAGTAATCTCACAGCTTCTCCAAACCCAGCCGTCCCATCTGCCCACGCCAGACTCCATCTGTCAGAGGATCTCTATCTTCCTGACGCACTGGAAACAGTGTGTGAGGGATCTCTATCTTCCTGACGCACTGTAAACAGTGTGTGAGGCTGTGAACACACACCTCTGACTCAATAAAGCTGCATACAATCTCCCCGTCCCGCTCTCACAATACTATATTAAATTCAGGGTTTTTTGCATTGTTCTTTGCATGATGCATATCATTTCATAGCAGCTTTGCAGAAAGAAGGAATGCTTCTAATTAGTTTAATTAACAATTAAGATTTAACAATTTGCAAATTAAAAATTTGATTGTAATGCAATAATGTGCACCTTTTGTAAAGCTGTTTTGAAAAGCATGATACAAATAAACTTGGACTGAATTAAGATTATCAAAGATTGCTGTGTCAAAGGAATGCCCATTTGACAGAAAAAGTACAGTTCTGGGATACAATTATGCAGGTGATGATGGTCTTCAAGAAGGATTAACATTAATATAGCAATGATTATATTCTGTGATCATGGTTACATTCATTCAATCATTTTCTTTTCGGCTTAGTCCCTTGATTAATCAGGGGTCGCCACAGCGGAATGAACCACCAACTTATCCAGCATATGTTTTACACAGCGGATGCCCTTCCAGCTGCAACCCATCACTGGGAAACACCCATACACTCTCATTCATTTACACACATACACTACGGACAATTTAGATTACCCAATTCACCTATAGCGCATGTCTTTGGACTGTGGGGGAAACCAGACCACCCGGAGGAAACCCACACGGAGACACGGGGAGAACATGCAAACTCCACACAGAAATGTCTTACTGACCCAGGTAAGACATATAACATTTTTTGAGGTCATCATATAACATGTTTTTGGATTCATCTGGAATCTTGAGGAATCTTACAAATTGCATATGTATAAACTCTGATTCATAATCTTCCTCAAGATGGAAATCCTGAGGTAAAAAATGGAGAAAAATGAGCAAAGATGCTGTTTAAACATTTGAAGCAAAGACAAACATTTATTTGCATTTAATAAGGCTGTGAATTATGGAGTCATGAAATGCATCATTTGAAAGCATGGCTAAAGAGTTTCATCTTTAATACAAGAAATGAAGTAATGATCTCATCACTCAGCTTTACAACGTCAATACACTGCAAAAAATGCTTTTCTTACTTAGATTTTTTTGTCTAGTTTCTAGTCCAAATATCAACAAATTCTTAAATTACGAAGGATTTTCTAGACAAGCAAAAAATATTGTCTCATTAAGGGAGTTTTCCTTAGAACAAGCAAAATCATCTGCCAGTGGGGTAAGCAAAATAATCTTGTTTTTCATTTTGGCATAAGATTATCTTGATTACCCCATTGGCAGATTATTTTGCTTGTTTTAAGGGAAAAACTCTTAATTTTGGCGTATTATTTCTTGAGACAAGACAATATGTTTTGCATGTCTAGAAAATGCTTCTTGATTTAAGAATTTTTAGATATTTGGACTAGAAACTAGACAAAACATTTAAGTAAGAAAAGTTGTTGTTTTTTTGCAGTGCCTTATTAATATCAATACCATGTGATTAATATTAGTTCTAAAGTGTGATTATGTTGATGAGCATGTCCTGAGATGTGCTGTTTAACCCTGACAGAGTGGTGGCCTATATACAGTCTCCAATATAAATTATGATTGATATTCATTGTTTACGTAGCACACTGATATATACAGCACTACAACGTCAAAGGAGTTGTATTGAAACCAAATCGCTGAGTGACACTGAAGATATTACTATATATTGTAGCAACACCTCCACCTTTACCTTTAGGACGAGTCGCATATTTATAATGATATTCTTCAGGTGTACACTTGAATCTAGATTCAAATATTCAACAATGTGTCTAAAATGTGTATTTTCCAGATCTTTGGAGCTCAGTGTGAATATGCTCGTCCTTCTTTTGGGGTCTTTGCTCTACTCCGTATTATCTGACGTTTTCCGTCTTTAAATAACGTGATTGTGTGATAGAGACTGGTTAAGTTCCTAGTAGGTAAACCATTTAAACACTGCAGCTTCTGATAAAAGTCTTCTCTGGAAAGGGCCAAACACTCATTGGCCTCATTAATTAAGAGTGATGAAGCTGCTTACAGACTCGACATGAAACACCTGCTGCAGATCTCACATACTGAACTCAACTCTCTGAAGACTGAGGAGAGCCTTGTCAATCTTTGAGCATCACGGCTGCAAACTGAACCAGAAGAGAGAGCAATTTCTTTCTTGGAAATAATCAAGTCTCTGTGCAAGTTAGAAGATGTAGCAGTGCCGCCTGAAATAGCTGAATATGTAAACATTGCATCAATAACTGCAATGCAACCCTAAATGCAAACTTAATATATGATGAAATCTCTGAATAGCAGCTGATGTAATGTCTATACAATGTATATATGTTTGTTATTAAACATTTATTATTAAACAAATTAAATGGATTATGAATTATAATTATAAATAATTTATGCATAAGAATTGTATCACATTAAACCAGATTTTAATATGTATTTCCTTATTTAATAAACAGTAAGTTAGTAAACATATCCATTTCCTAAATATTATTAATGTTCCTGAATAATAAATATGGTAATTAATTTAGATAATGTATATTATCTATTTTTTATGGCTATTCAAAAGATGAGGTTGTTTATTTATTTATTTATTAGTATTTTTATTTATTTATTTATTTATTTATTTATTTGTTTGTTTGTTTGTTTGTTTGTTTATTTGTTTGTTGGTTGGTTTGTTTTTATTTTTTGTATTTACTTATAATATGTATTTTATTCTTCTCACCAATTTAATTTGTACGGATCACAACCCACGGTTCGGAACACACGTGACCCGTGGATTAATACTTTTTTTTTTTTTTTTACTTGTAGATTAATCCTAAATTAGTAATCACATTTACTAAAATCACATTTAAATCACATGCATGAAAGCATGTAGGCTTTCCTGTAAATTATAATGATGACGGACAAAGTTGTGGTAGGTTAGTCGGGATGTGGTGGGTTTCTTAGGTTATTAAAGGTGTTTTTTGTCACCTGTTTAGCCTGCGTTAATGCATTCAGTGTAAGCTGCACAATTTATCATTAAAAGATCGGATTCTTAACACCCACGCAACATCAATTATAAATTATGGTGATTTGTATATGTTTATTAATCCTTAGAGATTGTGTCTTTAGTCTTTTGAGTTATGAAGTAACTTATGAAGTTACAAACAGTCAAATAACACAGAAGTACTGGGATAACAGTTTATAGTTTTGATAAAACCACTGATGTTTATGGTAAAGATTACAATCACCGTCATATGCATTTAACTTTAACGCTCAAAAATGAAAGTTGTAGGCAGCAATTACATTGTTTAACCAATAGGTGGCGACAACCAGCCATCAAAAAATGCCACTGAATAATTCTTCAAAAATGATACATCTAGCAATGAAACATGAAGTTTTATGAGTGAATAACTAAAAATAGATTAAAAATAAATATGGGTTGTACAACTTATAATGTTCGAATTCTACATTTAGGGCGGCGCGGTGGCGCAGAGGGTAGCGCTGTCGCCTCACAGCAAGAAGGTCACTGGTTCGAGCCTCGGCTGGGTCAGTTGGCATTTCTGTGTGGAGTTTGCATGTTCTCCCCGTGTTGGCGTGGGTTTCCTCCGGGTGCTCCGGTTTCCCCCACAGTCCAAAGACATGTGCTATAGGTGAATTGGATAGGCTAAATTGTCCATAGTGTATGTGTGTGAATGAGAGTGTATGGATGTTTCCCAGTACTGGGTTGCAGCTGGAAAGGCATCCGCTGCGTAAAACATAAGCTGGATAAGTTGGCGGTTCATTCCGCTGTGGCGACCCCAGATTAATAAAGGGACTAAGGCCGAAAAGAAAATGAATGAATTAATGAATTCTACATTTAGCGTTATCAGCAACAGTAGTAGTATCAGTGAATTGTTCACAGTACTAAATATTTTACAATTTATTTTTATTCAGCTGATTTTTTCTTCATTTTATTTTTAATAACATTACAGGTTCTAAGTTCTGTTTGTTAAATCCAAAAGTGCCTTGCAGTACTGTTATTGTAATAAATGGAAAGCAAATTACATTTGTCTCCTTCCCTTTTTGGCTGATCCGAAAAATGGTCCGATCTGTGACTAAAAAAACCATAATGTGATCCGATTTGTGATCCATTACACCACTAATTCTCACTATTTCTCATTTAGTATTGTCTGTGTTAAGACAATTATAGGTTAATGTTGCATGTATAGAATATTTATTTTTGAGCATTCTCCTCTGCCTCCTTCCATGGTCCGCCACTGCAATCTTGTTTGTGCCATTCGCATATTTGACAACATTTCCAGGCACATTCATGCACAATGCAAACCTCTGTGACTGATGTGCCACGTCAGCTTAATTTCCCTCAGATTATGCTGATGATGGCGAATAATGCGGCTGCATCTGAAACCAAACTGACATTTATTTGCGTGCCAACTTAATGAAAGTTCCTCAAACTCTGCGGCTCCGAGTTTTACAATAATACCCTTTTTCACCCTTGCCTTCACCCGGCTGATGTGAAATCCTTGAAACTGGTGTTGAAATGCAGAGAGGTTTGAATAGCATTAGTTTATGCATAAAAATAATAATAATAATAATGATAATAATAATTCATTCATTCATTCACTTTCTTTTCGGCTTAATCTCTTTATTAATCAGGGGTCGCCACAGCAGAATTAACCGCCAACTTATCCAGCATATGTTTTAGGGTTTCCTCCGGGTGCTCAAGTTTCCCCCACAAGTCCAAAGACATGCGGTAACATTACAGGTGAATTGGGTAAGCTAAATTGTTCGTAGTGTATGAGTGTGTATAAGTGTGTATTGATGTTTCCCAGTGTTGGGCTGCAGCTGGAAGGGCATCCGCTGTGTAAAACATATGCTGGATAAGTTGGCGGTTCATTCCGCTGTGGCGACCCCAGATTAATAAAGGGACTAAGCCGAAAAGAAAATGAATGAATGAATGTTTAATCTACTTAAATTTGTAAAAACAATTAAGTTAACTTAATCGATTTAATGTTTGTTTTTTTTTGTTTTTTTTACGGTGTCACCATTTAAGAAGCAAAACAATTCATTTGTGCATGGATATTCAGTTTATTTACAACATTATTACCATTTTAAAGTATTAGAGCCTTTCGAAGTATTAGAGCGTGCTCGGCTAGACAGCTTCTTTCCACAGGCTGTTAGAGCCCTCAACTCCAGTCAGTTTACCCCCCTCTGAAATCTCATGAGTATCTTATAGTATATGTTAGTTATGCATAGTTTTTATAATAGCTCTTATGTCCAGTGTTGTGTTTGTATTTATGATTAATTTATTTAGCACCGTTGTCCTGTAAGACACAACATTTCATTCCTCTGTATGTCCACACATGTAGCGGAATGACAGTAAAGCTCGACTTGACTTGACTTTAATCCACAGCCTCGACTCTCAATTCCTCGTCTTTCCCACACTGTAAAAACTGCAAACTTAAACACATTACTTCAGCTTGTTACAAATACATTCATTAATTAGTTTCCATTTAATGTATTGTGTTTTTTCAGTAACAAACAAGTTGGAAAAACTTTATTCTTTTAGGTTTAAAAAGTTGAAGTAATTCTCCAGGTCCAAAGACTGAATTGAGTAAACAAAATTGGCCGTAGTGTATGAGTGTGTGTGAGAGTGTATGGGTGTTTCCCAGTACTAGGTTGCGGCTGGAAGGGCATCCGCTGCGTAAAATATATGCCAAAATAGTTGGCGGTTCATTCTGCTGTGGCGTCCCCTGATAAATAAGGGACTAAGCGGAAGGAAAATGAAGGAATGAATGAAAGTTAAGTTGATCCAATGAGGCTTTTTTTTCCAGTGCATCATTCCACCTTAGAAACAAACCTTGCCTGTATTCCATAATGACAAAGTCCCGTTGCGATCAAATGTTTGCGAGCAGCATGAGTGGCGTCTTTTATCCCGGCGTAGCACTGATCATCAGTTTTGACGTGTTGTTTGTATTACGGGAGTTCTTTTGCTTATTCTCGGTTTGCTGAAATCTCCCAGAATGATAAGTGAAGAGTGGTTTCTCCATTTCCCCGTCTGCTATCTGTTCAGCCTCCGCAGCACCAGCTGAAGCTGTACAAGCCGGCCCAGATAAAAAATGCAAACTCTGGAGAGGGGTAGAAGCGTTTATTTTATAAGATATGATTATAGGTGAGCAGGTTTTCAATAACAGTGCGGCATTGTGGAAACCAAAGCCATTAATATACAAGGTAAAGTCACCTACTGTATGTCTTCCATTTCTAGTTTTTTTTTATTTTGGATTATTAAGTGTACCAATGCATAGGTAGTTAAAAGATCATTTGTTCATCGTTGGATCATTCATTGTTTTGGATTGCTTAGGGTAGCTCTAATCGCACTTTGGAACAAAATGTAAAAAAAAAGGGGGTAAAGGTGATTATTATTATTATTATTATTATTATTATTATTATTTACTTATAGTTATGTATTTTAATTGTTAATAATTGTTAATATTTTAAAGAAAAATATAACGTTAACTTTTTCAAGTTTTCAAGTTCAAGTTCTGAATGAATGAATGGTTGGTTGGATGAATGAATGTTGGGTGAATGAATGAATAAATTAATGAATGGTTGGTTGGATGAATGAATGGTTGAGTGAGTGAGTGAATAAATGAATGTATGTTTGGTTGGGTGAATGAATGATGTTGGGTGAATGAATGAATAAATTAATGAATAGTTGGTTGGATAAATGAATGGTTGAGTGAGTGAATAAATGAATGCATGGTTGGTTGGGTGAATGAACGAATGAATGAACGAATGAACGAATGAATGAATGAATGAATGAATGAATACATGGTTGGCTGGGTGAATGAATGAATGGTTGGGTGAGTGAGTGAGTGAATTAATTAATGGTTGGTTGGGTGAATGAATGAAGGGTTGGGTGAGTGAGTGAATAAATAAATGAATGGATAGTTGGTTGGTTGGGTGAATGAATGGTTGAGTGAATTAATGAATGAATGAATGGTTAGGTGAATGACTAAACAAATGAAAGATTGAATGGATGAATGAATGAATGGTTGGGTGAGGGAGTGAATGAATGGATGGTTGGGTGAATGAATGAATGGTTATATGAGTGAGTGAATGAATGTAAGGTTGGTTGGTTGAATGAATGGGTGAATGAATGGTTGGGTGAATGAATGAATAAATAAATGGTTAGGTGAATGAATAAATTAATGAATTAATTAATGGTTGGGTGAATGAATGAATGGTTGGGTGAATGAATGAATGATTGGGTGAATTAATGAATGGATGAATGTTTGGTGAATGAATGAATGAATGGTTAGGTGAATTAATAAATTAATGAATGAATGAATGGTTCGGTGAATGAATGAATAAATGAATGGTTGGGTGAATTAATGAATGGATGAATGGTTAGATGAATGAATGAATGAATGAATGGTTAGGTGAATGAATAAATTAATG
>CAIGQV010016298.1:8377589-8390511 GCA_903798115.1 Danio jaintianensis
GAATGAATAAATGAATGGTTGGGTGAGTGACTGAATGAATGAATGAAGGAATGAATGAATGTTTGGGTGAATGAATGAATGAATGAATGAATGAATGAATGAATGAATGAATGGTTAGTTGGGTGAATGGATGAATGAGTGAATAAATTGTCCTCATGTCTTTCTCTCAGCCGATAATTAATTGAAAATGACTTTCTTTTTCGTAAAGAGACCAGACAACTGTGTTAAAGCATTTATTTATTTTTTTTGGTCATTTAAAAATAGATTACTCAAGGGTATGCCGGTGTCTGGTACACACATGACAAAGTATTTAATGTTAGCAAAAATAGGACAAAAGTCTCCCTTAAGAAGTCTTGAGGAGAGCACAGACCCCTGAGAGATTCTGGAGATCTGCAGACGGTCCTTCAGTTCTTTTAAGGACACCGTCTTAATAATGAACACTAAACGTTACAGGCATTGTGACAGCTTTGATCGCGGTTTGCAGAGTTTTGATCTGCGAAAAACAAATTAGAAGGTAATTAATTGAAATTAAATGTTACACAAATGCTATGCATATATTATGATTTAAATAACAAGGATTTGATTTTAGAGAGAGAGAGTTTTATTCAGAGGCCCAAAATAATCAAAATATGTAATTTTGTTTGTTTCTGATGTCTATGACTAAAAATAAATAAAGAGTATGTAATACAATCAACGAAACTACAGGCAGTAAAAACAAACAAATAAATAAATAAATATAAACATGATGTTTCCCAGTGATGGGTTGCAGCTGAAAGGGCATCCGCTGCGTAAAAGATATGCTGCATAAGTTGGCGGTTCATTCCGCTGTGGCGACCCCTGATTAATAAAGGGACTAAGCCGAAAAGTTAATAAATGAATGAATGAATAAACATGAATCACAAAATATGGAAAACTGACACAAAAACACCATATTTGGCAGCGCACACAAAAAAGTGTGGTATTGCAAAGGCATACAGTTCACTTTTAAAAATCTGCCAATGACAAAACATGCATTTTACCCATGCACATGAACACCAGCCGAGACTTGCTCATTCTAACCATCCTAACCTTAACTCCTGAGTCTGTGAGACGGCAGAGCGGCCCTAAATCCCACAGCAAATCACAAGGCGAGGTGAAGCCGCTGAACCCAATGGCAAAGGCCCAATTCTGCCTTCTGTTACACTGAGAACGTCACAATCAGCAGAGCAATGGCACTCGCAACCACAAGGTCACGGGTTTGATTCCTGGGGAATGCAGGAACTGATTAGATGTAGGACTGTAAGTCACTTTGGGGGGAGTAAAATGTCTGAGAAGTATAATTCATGCTTGAATCTGATGTATTCATAGCTTCAGATGTAAAATCTACTGAGCAAATGTTGGGAGACCATTTGGAAATGCTCTATTTCTCTAGATGTACTATTTATAGTTATGGGTTTGAGTGTAATTTTTGTTTTGTTCTATAAGCTACCCCAGCAAGCATTTTTTTGTTTTTAAAAGATGTCTAATAGATGTCCAATAGACGTCTAAACATAGTCGTCTTGGCTAAAACAAGGCTAAATTTGGGCTGTCAGTGAAAATCTAAGACGTCTAAGAATAGGCCAAAACTAGACTAGTCATCAAATAAACAGAAATGAATGACTACACATATAAAGTCTGCCTAATCTGTCTATTTGATGACTAGTTTAGTTTTGGCCTATTCTTAGACGTCTATTAGATTTTCACTGACAGCCCAAGTTTAGCCTTATTTTAGCCAAGCTTTCTACGTTTAGATGTCTATTTAACACAAAATTGTTTGCTGGGTGATTATATTTAGATTTTAAAATGACAATTGATCAAAATAGCAACAACAACAAAAGTTTTCAGATTATATTCATTTTTAGTCACAATGCCAATGTTTTTGCTTCAAAAGAGAAAGCACTACTTAGGGCGTACTCACACTAGGTACAGTTTTCGTTGAATCGTGCCGAAGCGCGCTTGCCCCCCTCCCTCGATGGCCTGCACTCACATTGCATTTTTACCTTCCGAGCCGGAGCATGCTTACAGTACGTTATCGATGATGCGACTGTTCAGTTTAACAGAAGAGAAGCGCTCTCGCTCAACACATTGATCATTGCTTTAGTTATATCATTCATTCATTCATTCATTTTCTTTTCGGCTTAGTCCCTTTATTAATCTGGGGTCGCCACAGCGGGATGAACCGCCAACTTATCCAGCATATGTTTTACGCAGCGGATGCCCTTCCAGCTGCAACCCATCACTGGGAAACATTCATACACACTCATTCACACATACACTATGGACAATTTTAGCTTACCCAATTCACCTATACCGCATGTCTTTGGACTTGTGGGGGAAACCGGAGCACCCTGAGGAAACCCACGCGAACACGGGGAGAACATGCAAACTCCACACAGAAATGCCAACTGACCCAGCCGAGGCTCGAACCAGCGACCTTCTTGCTGTGAGGCGAACGTGCTACCCACTGCGCCACCGCATCGCCGCTTTAGTTATATCGTTTTGTATTATTTTTAGTTTGGGATGCAATGACACGCAGTCAAATATTTTGCTGAACAGATCCACCACTTTTGACGCTCATAAATTATCATAAAAGTCCTCGTTCAGCACGTATTAGGAGGTTTCAATTGAATTCAGTTGAATTTATGTTTATTTCTATAGCGCTTTTACAATGTAGATTGTGTCAAAGCAGCTTAACATAGAAGTTCTAGTAAACCGAAACTGTGTCAGTCCAGTTTTCAGAGTTAGGGGAAGTTTAGTTTAGTTCAGTTCAGTGTGGTTTAATTTTCACTGCTGAAAGTCCAAACACTGAAGAGCAAATCTATCATTGTGCAGCTCCACAAGTCCCAACCAAGCAAGCCAGTGGCGACAGCGGCGAGGAACAAACTTCCCCAATTGACGAAGTGAAGAAAAAAACCTTGAGAGAAACCAGACTCTGTTGGGCACGATCATTTCTCCTCTGGCCAAACTTCTTGTATGGAGCTGCAGTCTAGGCGCCAGAGACTGGAGAACGCTGGACGACCATTGTGGAGAACTGCAGGTGTGAGTAGGTCACCGGCGGATGTTCAGGCTGGCCCACAGGATCAATGCGGAGACTCGTCTGTCACTGTGGTCTTTCAGGAATCAGTCTCACGCTCTTCGCTCCTCCTTGACCACCACAGCATCAGCTCAGGATAGGTTTGCTGAAGTTGTAGCTTCTGGTGAAGGTGTTTGCATCTTTAATAAACTATGACAGTTTGCGTTCATTGAAAAGTAAGAATGATTAATAAATCCATATGAAACAGTCCCTTAAAAGTGACGTTGTGTCTTCAGTTTCGGGCTCAGGCTCGCTTTGCACTCACACTACAAGCGCACCGCACCAAAGCCCAACCGAACCGCGCTCTGGCACACCTCTTCCAACCGGGCCAGGGCTGGCCAACTGAACCGCATATGGTCATGATTTGGAGCACTCACACTTGTCAAACGAACCGGGAAACGCACCTGGGCACGGTTCGGATAGCCTAGTGTGAGTGCACCCTTAGTGGTAAAAACCAGATTTTTAATCACAACGAATGAAAACATTTATTTTTCTCATTTGCTGTGAGGTCACTGACACATTTATTTAGTACTAAAATCTACACTGTCTAACAATGCTGTAAAATTTACAGTATTATCTGCAATTTTGGTTGCCAGTAATACTGTAAAAGTTACAAGAGCACTGTAAATGAACAATTACTGTGCTGTAAAGTAACAGTTACAACTGCGCTGTAGTTTTACAGCACAATTGTAATTGTTAATTTACAGTGCTCTTGTAACTTTTGCAGTATTACTAGCAATTTTTACAGTATTACTGGCAAAATGTGCAAGCTTTAAATAAACAATTACAACTGTGCTGTAGTTTTAAATTCGGCTTGTAAATTTTGCCAGTAATGCTGTAAAAATTGCCATTAATACTGTAAAATTTTCAAGTGCACTGTAAATTAACAATTACAATTGTGCTGTAAAACTACAGTACAATTGCAAGTGTTAATTTACAGTGCACTTGTAAATTTTGCATAAATTTTTTACAGTGTGTATAAATATTCAATGGGGCAGCACGGTGGCGCAGTGGGTAGCACAATCGCCTCACAGTAAGAAGGTTGCTGGCTCGAGCCCCAGCTGGGTCAGTTGCCATTTCTGTGTGGAGTTTGCATGTTCTCCCCGTGTTTGTGTGGGTTTCCTCCAGGTGCTCCGGTTTCCCCCACAAGTCCAAAGACATGTGCTATAGGTGAATTGGGTAAGCTAAATTGTCCGTAGTGTATGTGTGTGAATGAGTGTGTATGGATGTTTCCCAGTGACGGGTTGCAGCTGGAAGGGCATCCGCTGCGTAAAACATATGCTGGATAAGTTGGCAGTTCATTCCGCTGTGGCAACCCCAGATTAATAAAGGGACTAAGCCGAAAAGAAAGTGAATGAATGAATGAATAAATATTCAATGTTTAAAACAAACCTTTGTGTGTTGGAAAGTGAAAGCAGTAAGAAAAATGAAAGGAAAGAGGAGGAATGGACAAGGACCTTGAGCCGGGGCTAGTAAACATGTTCTGCGGGCGATTTTGTTTAAAGTGCCTCTTTGTTTTAATCATTTATTAAATGTCTTGTTGTAAATGTCAGAGACAAGTTGCACATTCAAGAAACACCATTAAAATCAATGAAGCAAAACTATGCTGAACGATTGACCCTAAATACAACATTCCAGTAATTAGCCTTGTGCTGTGCTTTAATTAAGAGCCGCTGGTTCTTAGAAGAGCAAAACTCTATGGTGAAGGGGAGCAATTTTGTTTTGTTAGGATGCCGACCTGATGTGAAGTGTTTAATGCAAGACGCGGCGAGGGAATGAAGTGTTTTTCATGAACTCGACACATTTGAGATTTGCCGCTTTTTCATTATTTTATTGCATCGCATTCAGTCTAATGTAAAGAAAACATCCAAACATGCACTTTTAAGTGGTCCTTTTGTCGAACTTAATCAGTTTGTGTCTGTAGATTTCAATTACATTACATATTTTAGAAAGTGTTTTTTTTATTTTCCCTGAATGCCATAAATGCCCACTGTACACAAAACCAACAATTACAGTTTTATTCATATCTGAAAGTTGTGTCATCAGGGATTTGGTCATATTTAATTTGCTTGTTCAAACAGAACATTTTGTATTATATGTTCATTCGTTCATTATTCATTCATTCATTCATTTTCTTTTCGGCTTAGTCCCTTAATCTGGGGTCGCCACAGCGGAATGAACTACCAACTTATCCAGCATATGTTTTACACAGCAGATGCCCTTCCAGCAGAAACCCATCACTGGGAAACACCCACACACTCATTCACACACACACATACACTACGGACAATTTAGCTTAGCCAATTCACCTATAGCACATGTATTTGGACTTGTGGGGGAAACAAGGAAGGAAGGAAGGAAACCCACACGAACACAGGGAGAACATGCAAACTCCACACAGAAATGCCAACTGACCCAGCCGAGGCTCGAACCAGCGACCTTCTTGCTGTGAGGCGACAGCGCTACCCACTGCACCACCACGTCGCCCTATCGTTCATTATTCATTCTTTCTTTATTCATTTATTTATCTGGATGGCTTAATGATGGTGTCATAAAAAGAGATTCCCCTGTAAAACAGATTATGTGTAATATATAAATTTATATTGTATTTATATTGTTATATGGTTCTTAATCTAAATTATACAATGCATTAACCAAAGATGTTCATAGTTCATGGCAGTTACATACAGCACATATTATGTTTTCAGGTGCGCCTTTATTTATGTTTCATAGTTTCAAATGCAACTGATTCATTCATTTATTTTCATCTGCTTTTCCGGGGTCGGGTCACGGGGGCAGCAGTCTCAGAAGAGAACACCAGACCTCCCTCTCCCCAGACACTTCCTCCAGCTCCTCTGGGGGGATCCCGAGACGTTCCCAGGCCAGCCGAGAGACATAGTCCCTCCAGTGTGTCCTGGGTCTTCCCCGAGGTCTCCTCCCAGTGGGACATGCCTGGAACACCTCCCTAGGTAGGCATCCAGGAGGCATCCGAAACAGATGCCTGAGCCACCTCAGCTGAAGCTGAAACATAGAAGTTCTAGTAAACTGAAACTGTGTCAGTCCAGTTTTCAGAGTTAGGGGAAGTTTAGTTTAGTTCAGTTCAGTGTGATTTAATTTTCACTGCTGAAAGTCCAAACACTGAAGAGCAAATCTATCATTGCGCAGCTCCACAAGTCCCAACCAAGCAAGCCAGTGGCGACAGTGGCGAGGAACAAACTTCCCCAATTGACGAAGTGAAGAAAAAAACCTTGAGAGAAACCAGACTCTGTTGGGCACGACCATTTCTCCTCTGGCCAAACTTATTGTGCGGAGCTGCAGTCTAGGCGCCGGAGACTGGAGAACGCTGGACGACTATTGTGGAGAACTGCAGGTGTGAGTAGGACACCGGCGGATGTTCAGGCTGGCCCACAGGATCAATGCGGAGACTCGTCTGTCACTGTGGTCTTTCATGAATCAGTCTCACGCTCTCCGCTCCTCCTTGACCACCACAGCATCAGCTCAGGATAGGTTTGCTGAAGTTGTAGCTTCTGGTGAAGGTGTTTGCATCTTTAATAAACTATGACAGTTTGTGTTTATATGAAAAGTAAGAATGATTAATAAATCCATATGAAACAGTCCCTTAAAAGAGAGACATAGTCCCTCCAGCGTGTCCTGGGTCTTCCCCAAGGTCTCCTCCCAGTGGGACATGCCTGGAACACTTCCCTAGGTAGGCATCCAGGAGGCATCCGAAACAGATGTCTGAGCCACCTCAGCTGACTTCTCTCGATGCGGAGGAGCAGCAGCTCTACTCCAAACTCCTCTCAGGTGACAGAGCTCCTCACCCTGTTTATAAAGGTTCGCCCTGCCACCCTGCGAAGGAAACTCATTTCGGTCACTTGTATCCAAGATCTTGTCCTTTCGGTCATGACCCAAAGCTCATGACCATAGGTGACAGTAGGAACGTAGACTGACCGGTAAATTGAGAGCTTCGCCTTTCGGCTCAGCTCCTTCTTTACCACAACTGACTGGTACATCGACCGCATTACTGCTTCCACTGAACCGATCCGCCTGTCAATCTCACGTTCCATCCTTCCCTCACTCGTGAACAAACTGCATTCTTTGTGTGAGATCAAACTGAATGCATTTTTCCCCAGCCTAAAAACATCCAGCAATCACGGATGATTCCCAGCTTTATTAAACTGTGCTTAAGAAGCAAAGACGTCACCAACAGGTCTGGTAAGCATATGGCTTCCCCTAAGGATCTCCACATGACTAAATAGTCTGCGCTCCCCCTTCCAGCGCCGCCGTGACACCAATCATATGCCTGCTTGCCTTTTCAGATGTTTGCTGCATGGTGTCTTAAGGACTGCGGGATATTCGAGAACAGGATTCTGAATGTCTTGTAAAGCCTGGCACTCACAAGACCATTTTCATATCTGAACTAGAGTTGTCAAAAGTATCGACTTCGGTACCAATCGGTACTGAGATTTTTAAAACGTCCATTTCCCGCTAACATTTCACCACTGTTAAGCGCGTTCTGACACACCACCGGTTGGCAATTGTTTTCTGCCAGTAGCTTTGTCCCATTTATTAGCACAGGTCCCAAGTAATTTGTCCAAGTATATTTGGTGACATCTTTTTTTTTTACTATTATTATCATCCTTTTACATTTTTTTGTATGCACCCAAAATAACCAAATATCTGCAACTGATTAACCAGTGGAAAATCTCTCGCCCTGCACGTTTTGCACTGTTCGTTCTGTGTGCGCGAGAACTGTCAACATTTGGGACTTGGGACATTTGGGATTTATTTTTGTGTCCAGCTGGGGTTTCTAAATCTTCTAAAATGTCTAACGCTTTCTGAAGTTGTCATTAATTGTATGCATTTTTTTGCATTACCTTTTTTTATTTAAGCCTATTTTCGCTTGGCTTCCTAGCTGATAGCACACGCACAGCCGCGAGAGCGAGAGAATCATTAAATAATACATTCTAGAAAAACTTTACTATATACTCGGAGTGGACGAAATGACATCTATACTGACTGAAAAAATATTTGTACATCATTAGAAATGGTTAATCAACTATTTTGCCTTATTTAAATAATGTACACTTTTTATTCTTGTAATTATTATAATTTTTAGAGATATTGTCAATAGAGATATTGTTTTTATTCCTTTTTTCTGTCATTTATTTCTCATTTGCTGTTTATTTTATTAATTTGATGGTTAATATATTACAGATTTTATGCATGTTCTAAATGCATGTCCTTTGACAATCCTGTACAATATGGCATGCCAATAACGCAACTTGAACTTTAACCCGTTGAAAAGGAAACAGTGTATAGCAGTTTATGTTAAATGTTATGTTAAATAAAAATATGGTTAAAAATCACATTATGTTTTGTTTGTCACATATACAGTAGTTTACCACTTACAGTATGTGCTTTGGGTAAAAGGTGTGTTTCAATCTGGCTGCCACCGCAAGTGTATTTCAAACCTGTGGGAAGCACTGAGGTGAAAGTAAGGACGTATGTCTTACAGTCTGCTGTTCTGCATAGATGCTACATGTTTTTTCTCAGTCACTGTAGAACTGCTGGAGTTACTCAAAAAAAGTTTCTTTATGTGTTACTAGGCCGTTTGCTCAGAGGCGCCTATTGATTTTTGCCTTACAAAAGAGTCATCGGTTCACATTGGTTACTGTTCTCTCAAAACAATCATGCTATTTGTATTTCGTCTGCCACTTTTGAGTCTCCCCTGATGGATTCAAGTCAATCGGGAGCGAGAGGCAGAGAAAGAGAGAGTGCGAAATATAAAAAAAAAAAGAAGCAAGAAAAGTGGAAAAATTGCAGTATATGCCTTTTTTCTCCTCTGATTAGATTTGCTTCTTATCTGTTTGGGAGCGATAACAGTTTTACCCAGGGCTTGCCAACTGCATCCCAATCCTGTTCCTTTAACCGGATGAGGAGCCGTGCCAAAGAGTCTTTGGTGGGCTGTCGCCGAAGATGCCGTTTCAGCCAAAAGAGTCGCTCGGGCTCCCAGTCGCCTCTGATGGGCATAAAGCCGCTACATGGCACTTGGGAAATAGCTCTTTGAAGGACACGGCTGTTGTCTCCGGGATGAAGGATTCACGCTTGCTCCTGCCAGCACCGAGTGGACAGCAAACAATAAGAGGTTTTAAAGGACTCTTAAAGGATGGAGACACTTGAAGTTAAGAGCTAATCAGGCAGGTTTAGGAGAATCAAACCCTCTGTCATATTAGGATTAGAGGATTGTCAATTGTAAGATTGCATTTCTGATCACACGGCAATGCTCGAGTACTAATTACGCCGTCTTTTTTGTCTCCGTTCCCGTAGGAGAGAAAATCGTAAACAGGATCTTGTGCGTTTCTCAGTGAGATTAAATGAAGAGCAAATATCGCTTAACTCTTCTGCTTCTCGGATTCGTCTCGTGAGATTAAAAGCCTAGTAATATTGTGTGGAACTGTTTCAAATTTAGGTCTCAAATCAAAGTCTGCAATCAGTGCATTGGTGCTTGCACGTTTTTAACAGCTCTGAAAAAAAACAACCCAGGCTTATTCTGATTACAGACCCCTATATACATTTCTGGAGAGCGCCAAATACGTCCTAGGAGGTACGTTTTTTTCAGTTTTTGTTTTCGCGAATCTGCCAGAGGTCGCTGTGTATGCTTTTTTAGATCTCAAATTTCTCTTGCAAGTGTCATTTGCGCCTGCTGTTCTCGCATAAATCCACCAGAGGTCGATGACGACTGACCGACTGACCCACCTTTTCCCTTTCCTAAACCCAACCAATAGTGTTTTAAAAAGCACCGATTGACCAGCGCCCACCCCTTCCCTAAACCCAACCGCAGTGTTTTCAAAAGCAATCCAGAAAAAGAAAAGCCCTCGCGCCAGCCTGATTTTTACCACGTTTTCAGATTTTACCACATTCTCACCCTGTTATTTACTTGTTTATTTTATTTTTTGCCTTCTGTTTTTGTCTTAACTGCTTTCTGGAACCGTTTTTCACCAGACTTGAACCCTGTTGACGCGGTCAACTCCACTCTGCGTATTAAGTCCACCGTACATGTACATGTCGAGTTACCGGACAAACTGGTAACAGCGGAAAAGCCGTCCATATGAAGGTAAGCAGTCAGCTGGTAGCGCGAAAAGAAACGGCGTTACCACCCCGTAGCATTCGTTTTAAAGATGAAATGCTGCCGTATGTACCTCTGTCTACATAATTTGCGATCTCCAGAAATGTTTATAGGGCTACGTTTACAGAATGAGCCTATGTTGAACAAAAATCCCTATAGAGATTTAGACTTTGTTAGACTGTTTATAAGCCATGAACTAAACCAACACACTGTGAGGAGAATTACTGCAGTCCCATTAAGTATTGCAAATGACATAAACTAATAAACTAACTGCATTTATAAAAACAATATATTTCAATTTAATGCATAACAAGCACTTACTAAGTCAAAATTAGTAGCCAAAATTATTATTTTAGTCAAAATATTTTCCAAGTATTGTTTGATGGGGAGCAGATTGTAGGAAGGCAAATTATCATATGCATGGTAAAACATGTCTTTTTCACCAAGAATGTTTATACAGATTCCAAAGTCAGATACTGATAAGATCAGGGACTGGTTAATATGTGTCTGGATGTGGTCACATGTTGATTGGTCAGTTTGTATGTCTCAGTATTTGGGCTTTGGTCACATGGTCAAGAAAGATACAAAATAGGTGGTGAACTTTGCTCTGGTCTCTTTTCCTGCTTTGCTCCTCTCCTGCTCTGGAGCCTTTCTTCTCTGGCTTTACTGCTATCAGGCTCTCTTTGGGGCCTACCCTCTGATCTTTATCTTCTTTCTCTCTCTCTCCCCCTGTCTCTTCCTCTTTCTGAGGTAACTTTAATTACATTTAAGCTGGGTACAATTATTATCATGTTTTTTATAATTTCATGTTTTATCCTTTTATAACCATAGCAAATTATTGTCATTAAATCATTCAATTTTCAAGTATTTGTGAATTGTTTTTGATTAACATTCATTCATTTATTCATTCATTTTCTTTACCACAGCCATATCACTCTGCAGCCCAAAACCGGTTACTCAGTGAAGCTAAGCAGGGCTGAGCCTGGTCAGTACCTGGATGGGTGACCACATGGGTAAGCTAGGTTGCTGTTGGAAGTGGTGTTAGTGAGGCCAGCAGGGGGCGCTCAATCTGCGGTCTGTGTGAGTCCTAATGCCCCAGTAAAGTGAAGGGGACGCTATACTGTCAGTGGACGCCGTCTTTTGGATGAGACGTTAAACTGAGGTCCTGACTCTCTGTGGTCATTAAAAATCCCATGGCACTTCTTGTAAAGAGTAGGGGTGTAACCCAGGTGTCCAAATTCTCTCCATCGGCCCTTACCCATCATGGGTAAGGCGCAGTGGGTAGCGCTGTCGCCTCACAGCAAGAAGGTCACTGGTTCGAGCCTCGGCTGGGTCAGTTGGCATTTCTGTGTGGAGTTTGCATGTTCTCTCTGTGTTGGCGTGGTTTCCTCCAGGTGCTCCGGTTTCCGCCACAAGTCCAAAAAACATGCTGTATAGGTGAATTGGGTAAGCAAAAGTGTCCGCAGTGTGTATGTGTGTGAATGAGTGTGCATGGGTGTTTCCCAGTGATGGGTTGCAACTGGAAGGGCATCTGCTGCGTAAAACATATGCTGGATAAGTTGGCGGTTCATTCTGCTGTGGCGACCCCAGATTAATAAAGGGACTGAGCCGAAAAGAAAATGAATGAATGAATGAATGAATGAGCAGTACAGAGACTCATTGTACATATTTGCATCTTTTCTTTTTTCCCCGCTTTCATACAAATGTCCCTCTTGACTCCCTAAAGTCATCTCTGACTCAAAAAAAAAAAAACTTTCCAGAAATCTCCTTACACCAATTATACTTCTGCCTTATGCTGATAACGGGTTCAAGATCAGTTCATGACAAGATTAATGCTCTATAACGAACAGCATCCAATGAAACACTCCTGACCGACTCAGGAATTAGAATGATTAGAGGCATCTGACAAAATCCCTCCAGACCACAGAAGAAGTTTGCATTGTGTGCAGTCAGCAACTATAGACTGACATTTGCCAATCAGAGCGCAGCGCACACATCCCACAGGAAAGACACCGAGCTGATTTTGATGGAGTGGCAAGGAACTCCAGCTCGGCAGATCACTCCTGTCATGCAGGTTTGGTGTTTATGGGGAATGTTCAATTTTAATGCCATCAAACGGACTCCCTCTGCTCAGGTTGAAGGACGGTTGAAGAAGAAATAAAGAGTTTTATTCTGTAGTCTCAATGCAAAATGAGCAAAACTGCCATTGTTAAGTTTGTAAGGGATAGTTCACTCAAAATTTTAAATTGACTCATTATTCGATCCCCCTCGAGTGGTTACATAAAAATCTTTATGAGTTTCTTTCTTCTATTGATGACTAAGGAAGATATTTTGAAGGAAGATGGAAACCTGTAAACTGACTTTCATAGTCAAAAATATACAAATACTATGGAAGTCAATGGGTACGGGTACGGTACGGGATATATACAATTAAATTATATTGTTGTGAAAAAAGTAATAAAAAACTAATAATAAATAAAAAAGTAATGAAAAACAACTGCAAATATATCAATGATAATTGTGATATTTATTATAATTAAAACAATTGTAATTGATAACCCACATTTATTTATTTATTTATTTATTTATTTATTTATTTATTTATTTATTCGTTTGGAAAGTTAATAAATGATTCTATTCCAAAAAGATCATGTTTTAATAATAATAATAATAATAATAATAATAATAAGAAGAAGAAGAAG
>CAIGQV010016298.1:8398602-8414813 GCA_903798115.1 Danio jaintianensis
AGATAGATAGATAGATAGATAGATAGATAGATAGATAGATAGATAGAGAGACAGACAGACAGACAGACAGACAGACAGACAGACAGACTCAGATCCGTTTTTGTTTTGACAGTGTGAACAGCCCAAACTGCATGGAATCTGATCATTTTAATTCAGATTTGTGCCACTTTCATATGTAGTATTAAAGAGCCCCTATTTTGCATTATAAATGGTCATATTTTGGTTTTGGGGGTCTCCAACAACAGGCTGATGTGCATGCAAGGTCAAAAAACACTTTAATTGTCTTATAATATGCATTTATTTTTACCTAATTATCCCAACGACTCCCATATGATTCGTTCAGCGATTCATTTGTTCCCAAACCTTTTCTTAGCGCGAAGCTAATCTGCGCTGATTGGTCCGATGACCCAGTCTGTTGTGATTGGTCAACTGGGTTGGTCGACTGGGTTCAGCGCGAGAGAGAAATACCCACCACAGCTATGAAGTAGCAGCCAGCGAGTATGTGAGAGCCCAATGCAGGAATGCAATAAAGCAATGCAGTTAAACACCAGTATATTACTGTACTCTTAACCCTAACCCCAGTAATAACAACGACACACATACAGTATTAATTCACACAGTGGCAAAAGCTGAACTATTTTGAAAACTGACCGTGCTGACCGTGCTATTACAACTTATAACAGGCAATTAAACAACACATGTTTTGCAAACTACACAAAACGAGGCAACAATTTCAATCACACTTACATGTTATGATCCAGAGGAAGAAGAAACTGATCCATATGAACTGCAACAGTTACTGAAAAAGTCCCTGTCAAAGCCTGACAAAGTCCAATACATAATAGTCTCTGCTGCTCCTTCCTTTAATAGCAAACGGCCGACGTATCCCGCGCTGCGGCATAGATTATTGTATCAAAAATCAGAAATATGACAGGAACAAACACAGCACAAGGTTGGCTATACTGTGGTGTTGTTGTGAAAATGAACTTTAACCCTTTATTCCCTGCAGCCAAATCTCCATCAGTCAGTGATCGTCATCTTCGCATCATGATCAGTCCCGTGATCCTCAGCGCTCCGCTAGTGTCTGAAGTCAAATGCGCATTCACATTTTTCACACGGATCTGGAAATACATATTTGGTGATGTACCGTATCGACGTAGACGCGTTCAAACAAAAGATCCGAACCTAACTCAATTCATTCATTCGACTCTGAGTCAACTATTTTGCTAAAGAATCAATAGTTTTAAACACGGTGCACTTTCAGATTTAAACCTCAGCTGGATGTTTTCATTCACTTAAAATTGTGCTACACACTACATGGAAGCTCATTTTCAAAAACCCATAATAGGGGCTCTTTAAATCAGACACAGATCTGATGTTCTGCAATCGCAGTGTGGATGGTTATGTAGGATTTCATGTGACTTTTACATAAGCTTTGAGCGACATGCATCATCATTCTGCGCTTCAAACATCATCTACTCCTCAGCAGCATAGTAGAATGGCACACAGGGCAATTACTTTACCACTGAAAGTTGGTTGTTCATTTTGAAAAAAAATTTGAAGGCAAAACTGGTGCTTGTTAACCAATCTGGTTAACGATTGGGGCACAGGTTGATCGTGAAGCTGAAGAGCGTCGGGGGGTGTTGCGGATAGGGGATCTGTGGGCAAAGGAGGGGGCACTTTCATTTTAAGGGGGAACTTTCTCTCTAAGAAAAAAAAGGGCAGGTGCTCGAGCACCCAAACCCCTCTTCTGCATGTGCCTTTTGTTTATAACGAAGTAAAATTAAGTAACTCTGCAAACAGAGATAAACCAACTCCGCCTTTACAGTTCGGTCTGCGGCTGCTCATTAACACTTGATGAGTTCACTACACCGGTGGTCAGAAAAACACGTACCACGGTTGTCATAAATCACAAATGATCAGTGTTTTCAATCACAAGTGACTTATTTATTTATTTATTTATTTATTCAAATAGCGAAATACACATTAGTAGTAGCAGAACAACCCTTTACAGTTCATAAAATACACCACGGTTGTCTATGAAAAGGACAATAATCATATTAAGCATAATCTGACAACGTGCTTACTCATACAGTATACACATTGTGTGCATAATGAGACATTTTGTGCTGTCTGTAACTGTACTTTTGCGCTTGCGGGTCAGTTTAGGACCATGATCTGTTCACACTGCACAACTGATATTGCAGGCCCGTAGCCAGGGGGGTTTCGGGTGGTTCAGAAGAATCACCCCTCACTGACAAAGGTCCAGAATTTGTCCCATACATGAGCTCGTTTGTCCTGTTTTGACTGCTATGCCATCATAAATAGTAAAAATAACCCTATTTTTAACTCAGCTATTCAGTTTTGGCCAATGCTAACTAATATTTTCATTTTACAATCTGACGTAAGTGAAGTCATCTTTCGCTGCTGCATTGTTTTTAAACAGAGAAAACATTTTACAAGTGACTTTTATTCTAAATCTTGGACCTTATGCTTAAAACAAAAAATGAGCAATAAAAAGGTGTGAAGGACCAAAAGTGGACCATATTGAAATTGATTTGAATACCAATTTGGCTATTGTTGTTATCCATGAATTTTCAAATGTGCATTTTTTACAAGAGAGGCTAAACTATGAAGCTCTCCATTATTATTATTATTATTATTATTATTATTATTATTATTATTATTATTACTACTATTATTTTTACTTTTTTTTTTTTTTTTTAATGGTCAAAAGTCAAATGTGTCAAAAGTCAAATGTGCTGGCCAGTTTGTTATTTGCCTAATAAATGACAATAGACTGCAGTTTTTAATTTAAAACTTGTAACAGATTCCTATTTTTTTCTATATGATATATGATGTAATAAATATGTATTTTAAAAATAAGTATTTCTTCAAATTTCTTTATTATAGGAAATTTTTTTTAGGAAATATTTTTATGTCATATTTATATCAAAAAGTGTGGTTATGATGACAATCTGACAAGCTAATTCAGCTAAAAATAGTGCTTAAAATGTCATTAAAATGGGCGAATAACTGCAAAAAGGTCACAACAATGTGAACAGCTATACAAGAAAAACAGATCTGAGAATAAATCCGATTTGAGCAGTAAGCCTTACAGTGTGAACGTAGCCTTAATTTAATTAGTTTGTTTAAATTCAACCCATATAAATTGTTTGCAATAATTTTGCAGAATCATTTTTTTCAGTGCAGCAGCTGGTCCTGCATAAACTAGCCTTGACCACATATTAATGCTGGTCTAAACAGATCTTTTTTTTTGTGTGTGCAAGAGAAGTCATCTTAAAAGGAGAACACATTCCTCTCTGAATCATCACAAGTGCATTCAATCAGGACACGGATGGCAGCAAGCCTTTGGGTGAAGGCTTTAATCTCTGCTCTGACAGCGCTGAGAACAGCAGAGCTAGTTTGTTTGGTTGTATTAGTGCTGGAAGAGAACCTGGGCTGCGTGAATGGCCAGCGCTCAGAGGTAGTGAGCCAGGGCTGGTAATAGGATTACACGAATGAATGCTTTCCTTGCACCTTCATCATTTAAGGCTAACAGTCCACATGATGGAAAGCAATTAAAGCTAACACTTTGACAAGAGTAGATTGGTCGACATTGACACCACATCAGAGAAGGAGGGCGGCAGCTTTACAAAGACACCAGACACAAGCTGAAGTGTGTGTGAGTTAATTTAGTTTAACCAGTGCAAATGCTGAAGAAATTATAATGCATCAAATGGCCTTTTTATGTACAGTTGAAGTCAGAATTATTCCCTCAAATTTATTTTCTTTTTTAAATTCTGATTTATTTAATTTTTCTTTTTCAAATATTTCCCAAATGATGTTTAACAGAGCAAGGAATTTTTCACAGTATTTCCTATAATATTTTTTCTTCTGGAGAAAGTCTTATTTGTTTTATTTCAGCTAGAATAAAAGCTGTTTTTATTTTTATTTTTTACATTTTAAGGTCGATATTATTAGCTATTTAAAAATTGTTTTTTTTGGATTTGTCTACAGAATAAACCATCCTCATTCAATGACTTGCCTAATTACCATAACTTGCCTAATTAATCTAGTTAAGCCTTTAAATGTCACTTTAAGCTGAATACTAATATCGAGTAAAATATTATGTACTGTCATCATGGCAAAGATAAAAGAAATCAATTTATTCATTCATTCATTTTCTTTTCGGCTTAGTCCCTTTATTAATCTGGGGTTGCCACAGCGGAATGAACCACCGACTTATCAAGCATATGTTTTACGCAGCGGATGCCCTTCCAGATGCAACCCATCACTGGGAAACATCCATACACACTCATTCACACACATACACTACGGAAAATTTAGCTTACCCAATTCACCTATAGCGCATGTGTTTGGACTGTGGGGGAAACTGGAGCACCCGGAGGAAACCCACGCGAACACAGGGAGAACATGCAAACTCCACACAGAAATGGCAACTGACCCAGCCAAGGCTCAAACCAGTGACCTTCTTGCTGTAAGGCGACAGTGCTACCCACTGCACCACTGTGCCGCCCTTAATTTGAATTTATTTTATTTTAATTATTTTCGCACACGAAAATAAATAGTTTGACAACTTTTTATTTATTTATTTATTTTTTATTTGACAAAAATAAGTGAATACACTTAATTCATCAAGGATAACACACTAAAGTTTTAAAAACAAAACTTATTTCCATTGTGGTCCTTGATGTGAAGTACAGATTATTCACCTTATTCTTCACGTACGAGCGGGCGCAGCCATTTGAATCTTTTTGGTTTCCATTCATTTTTAGACGTTAAAAACGGCTCGTTCTGCTGCTTTATGTTGCAAACTGATATTTTCTTATTATATTATTCTACTTTGTCTGTATAGTCATGCAAACACTTGTTTGTAGAGCAACTTGTTTGACCGTTTTCTGCCGTTTAGTATTCCTAGTCATTTCTCCCATAGGCGACTGAATCGGAAGTTCTAAAACAATCGCAAAAACGAGCGCACTTCCGCATTGAAGAATAAGGTCAATACTACTCCCGGTAACAGCTACACTGACACTACATTATAAAAGTGAATACAAATACAAAAAAAAACATTAAAACATACCGTAAAATCCATCAACATACTAATCTGCTTAAGAGCCAGCTTTTAGATTTGAAACTAAAACTAATCACATTTGTAATACTTTTAATATCCACAGGCAGTTCATTCCATAGCAATGCCTCATTCATTCATTAATTTTCCTTCAGCTTAGTCCCTTATTTATGAGGGGTTGCCACAATGGAATGAACCACCAACTATTCCAGCATATGTTTTACGCAGCGGACTGTTACACAGCGGATGCCCTTCCAGCCACAAACCAGTACTGGGAAACACCCATACACATTCACACACTCATACTCTACGGCCAATTTTGCTTACCAAATTCACCTATAGCGCATGTCTTTGGACTTGTGGGGGAAACCGGAGCACCTGGAGGAAACCCACACCAACACGGGGAGGACATGCAAACTCCACACAGAAATGCCAACTGGCCCAGCCGGGACTCGAACCAGTGACCTTCTTGCAGTGAGGCAACAGTGCTAACCACTGAGCTACCATGCTGCCCCATAGCAATGCCCCAGTTTTAAAATGACATAATATAAAATCCAAGTTGTTTCAAAGTTGTAAAAATGTATATTTAGTGAGTCGATACACCACTATAATATATTCCGATCATTTTAATATTGGGTATATCTTTACTCGTTGATATAACTATAAATAAAACTGTGGCTTTCTTCTTGTGTCCCGAGTGAAGCAAGTCCTTACAATGATTAGTCCTAAAACAAAACATGATACTTGACTGATATTCAAACCTACCGCACAGTGAAAAAAAAATAGAAATAAAAATAGAGTGAATAAACTAATCGAATGAAACCTAAAGCACCGAACTAAATAAAGAGCAGAAGCTGGACATCTGAGAAAGATAAAGCCTCTATGCAGAAGAGATCATCAACCACAGAAAGCTGTTGAGATGACTGGCGTATCGGCTGCTGAGGGAAAAACTTGGAGAAACTTCACTGTTATATGAGTTTCTGATGAACAGCAACTTAAAAATGGGCTCCAAGATACTGTTGGCAGTCGACGGTAATCATTCATGTCACAGCCGAGAGGAAATTGGCATCTGGGTGGAGAATCTGCCGATGATAGAAGCATCCCAAAAATCTTCCTCCATTTTTTTTTTTTAATATTGTTGACCGTATAAGATGGTGCTTTACAAAAAAGAAAAAAAAACATGTCCAGAAAATATTGCTAAATATTATAAATGCATTATAAATGTGCAGATCTTATCATTTAAGCACTCATGCAATACACTACCTGACAAAAGTCTTGAAAACTAAAAGACGGAGGGGCGTGGCAAAGCATATTGCTGATACCGAGCGGAAGCAAATTGTTCGATTCCTGGTTAAATGGTTACAAGAAATTCTTATAATATTTCCATGCTATATAATGACACATTTATTTTTATTGCATAGATTTAATTTTCAGTCATATTTTCTTGGCGTATGTTCTAAGTATGTACACTACCTGACAAAAGTCTTGTCGCCTATCCAAGTTTTAGGAACAATTATAATAACTTGACTTCTAGTTGATCGTTTGGTATCCAAAGTGGCTTATATGAAAGGCAAAGGCCTCTAGATTATGCTTATTTTACCATAATAAAATATGATCAAGCCTTGATTTTTAATTATTTAATTAGGACAGTAAGGTCTGACTCTGCTTAGACAAAAGTCTTGTCACTTAAATAAATAATGTACAGTATAGAATATAAAGTCATGATGCAGTGGAAAAAGAATTAATATTGTGTATGACTCCCATCAGCTTGGACGAGTGCATCCATACATCTCTGCAATTACACAAATAACTTATTAATAAAGTCATCTGGAATGGCATAGAAAGCGTTCTTGCAGGACTCCCAGAGTTCATCAAGATTCATCTTCAATGCCTCCTCCTTCATCTTACCCCAGACATGCTCAATAATGTTCATGTCTGGTGACTGGGCTGGCCAATCCTGCAGCACCTTGACCTTCTTTGCTTTCAGGAACTTTGATGTGGAGGCTGAAGCATGAGAAGGAGCGCTATCCTGCTGAAGAATTTGCCCTCTCCTGTGCTTTGTAATGTAATGGGCAGCACAAATGCTTGATACCTCAGGCTGTTGATGTTGCCATCCACTCTGCAGATCTCTCGCACGCCCCCATACTGAATGTAAGCCCAAATCATGATTTTTCCTTCACCAAACTTGACTGATTTCTGTGAGAATCTTGGGTCCATGCGGGTTCCAATAGGTCTTCTGCAGTATTTGTGATGATTGGGATGCAGTTCAACAGATGATTCAACAGAAAAGTCTACCTTCTGCCAGTTTTCCAAATGATCAAGTAGAAGTTATTATTTTTTGGGATCGACGACAACACTTCAGGTAGTGTAATATTATACATGAGAAAGGACAAATACTGTACTTTAGTTCAAAAGCACATATTACCTAAAAAATAATACAAATAAAAATAATTTATCCAATTATTATGCATCTTACATAGACTCTAAGTGGCAGAATGTTATTTTACATGTTTATTTGCTGTTAAAAAGGACAATTAAAATGCATAAAAGGATATACATGACATTTGCCGTCTTTTTAAATGAAATTATTGGAATTCGTGCTTGCTGTGCATATAAACATGTAAGAAAAGCATTGGATATATATGATATTTGCCACATTTTAAGTGCAATTATAGGATGTCTTGCATCCTGAACAGTTTTAATATTGGACAACTTTTGGAGTGCGATAATGAGATTTCATAGACACCTAAATCACTGTTTGTTGGTATTTAATTTCTTGACAAATTGAAGCCTGAAGTCATGTTTTTCCACTGTTTCACTTACTGGCAATCTGTTTCCATTTTAGGTCTTGTCCAATCAGTTTATACTTGAACCGGGCCAAAAAATATATTGATTTAAAAGCCAAGTGTTCAATAAACCTATCATTTATCCCATTCGCATGCCGCTTTTATAGACTCCAAGCATCAGCATCAGGGAGGCAGCCAAAATAATGGATTTTAGGCCAGTTGTGCAATCAGCATTGATCTGTATTTTGTTTACAATCAATGGTGTCATAAACTCTGAGCTAATGCAGAAAGTTACTTTACATGTGCTTGCTGAAAAGAAAAGAAATAAATAAACTAAAATAAAGTAATATAAAATATCTAAAAAGATATACATGACATTTGCTGCCTTTTTAAATGCAATGGGTTATATATGCAGAGCTAGTGTTCCTTTCCATACCGATAAACTTCCGGTGAACGGGTAATGTAATTTTTTTTTTTCAATTTAATACGGTTACTTTTACAATCATTGATGTAGTAATGTAATTAAAATATAATCAGTTAAATAGACTTCAGCATTCATTTAGTTGTTGAAGTGTAAAACGAGATGAAAAGCCTTTTACACGCACGTGCCGTCAGGATCAGCAGGCTAGCAAAGAAACGCCATTGAAAATACTGGGGTAAATAAATGTTCATATTTTAAAGACATGGTGCGGAACCGTGTAATTGAATGCAGTGCTTCTTGTATACATTCTGAGACCCACTTTATATTGTATATCTATCAGGCAGTGAAGATCATTGATTTTTAAAGAAAACAGACCTTAAACGTGACGATTTTGTAATGGCATACAGTTCACTGGAAGCACTTGACCCAGGTTACTGAAAATTAAAAGTCCTTCTGCATATACCCTATTATAGGAAGTCATGCTTCATGCACAGTTTTTGAGCCTGTAGTATTGGACAACTTTCAGAGAGGAAGTATTTGAAGTATTTTGGAAAAAAAAAAGGAGAGCCGTTATGAGAAGCCAAAATAAAGCGTTTTGGTCTAATTGTAGAGTCAGCATTAATGTGCTTTGCTAAGATCAATGATTATATAAACTCTCGGATATTCATTTTACACATCTATTTGCAAAAAAAATATATACAAATGCCAGAAAATGTAAAAATGTGAATGTAAAAAAACTTTTAAAAGCAAAAAAAAAAAAGTATTTATTTATTTATGCATGTATTTATTTATTTATGCACGTATTTATTTATTTTTATTTATTTACTTATTACTTACGTATGTATGTATAAATTATTTAATAAATAAATAAATAAATTTATTTATTCATTTATTTACTTATGCACTTATTTATTTTTATTTATTTACTTATTACTTATGTATGTATTAATTGTTTAATTAATTATTTAATTTATTTATTCATTCATTTATTTATTTATGCACTTATTTATTTTTATTTATTTACTCATTACTTATGTATGTATGTATGCATTAATTATTTAATTAATCTATTTATTTATTTATTTACTTGTGTATTTATTTTTTTATTCATTTTATTATTTATGCATGTATTTATTTATCTTTCTTTATTCACTTATTACTTATGTATGCATTAATTATTTAATGCATCTATTTATTTATTTATTTATTTACTTGTGTACTTATGTAGGGCGACGCGGTGGCGCAGTGGGTAGCACGTTCGCCTCACAGCAAGAAGGTCGCTGGTTCGAGCCTCGGCTGGGTCAGTTGCCATTTCTGTGTGGAGTTTGCATGTTCTCCCTGTGTTCGCGTGGGTTTCCTCCGGGTGCTCCGGTTTCCCCCACAAGTCCAAAGACATGCGCTATAGGTGAATTGGGTAAGGTAAAATTGTCCGTGGTGTATGCGTGTGAATGAGTGTGTATGAATGTTCCCAGAGATGGGTTGCAGCTGGAAGGGCATCCGCTGCGTAGAACATATGCTGGATAAGTTGGCGGTTCATTCCGCTGTGGCGACCCCAGATTAATAAAGGGACTAAGCCGAAAAGAAAATGAATGAATGAATGAATGAATGAATGAATGAATGTACTTATGTATTTGTTTATTTACTTGTTTATTTACTTATTTTCTTAGTTACTTGGTTGGTTGGTTGGTTGGTTAGTTAGTTAGTAAGAAACCCCATAGTTCAATAAACTTATAATTTATCTCATTCTCATGTTGCTTTTGTAGACTTGAAGAAGTGCAACATGGCCAAAATAATTAGTTTTGATCCAATTGTGCAATCAGCATTGATCTGTGTTATGTTACAATCAATACTGCCATAAACCCTATGCTAATGCAGATTTTTTCACATGTTTATATGCTGGGAAAAAAGAAAATGAAATGCATGAAAAGATACAGAACATGACATTTTCCGCCTATTTAAATGCAATTATACGACGTCGTGCTTCCAGCACAGTTTTAGAGCCTATAATATTGGACAACTTTTTGGACCGCTATAATGAGTATTTATAAAGAGATAAAACGTCGAAATGTCAACTCAGCGTTTCATAGACTCATAAATCAGGAGCAAAAGTCCTTTCTTTGCCTGCGAGCCTCAGTTGGACTGAACAGTACAGTTGAAGTCAGAATTATTAGCCCCCTCTGTATATAAGTTTTTTCTAACACATTTCTAAATGTAATAGTTTTAATAACTAATTTCTAATAACTGATTTCTTTTATCTTTGCCATGATGACAGCACATAATATCTGACTAGATATTTTTCAAGATACTAGTATTCAGCTTAAAGTGACATTTAAAGGGTTAATTAGGTTAATTAGGCAAGTTATGGTAATTAGGCAAGCCATTGTATAGCAATCGAAAACAAATATTGCTTAATGGGGCTAATAATATTGACCTTAAAATGGCTTTAAAAATAATTAAAACTGCTTTTATTCTAGCTGAAATAAAACAAATAAGACTTTCTCCAGAAGAAAAAATATTATAGGAAATACTGTGAAAAATTCCTTGCTCTGTTAAACATTATTTGGGAAATGTGTGAAAAATACTTTAAAGCCCTGACACTCTCATCAGAATCAGAATGCATTTCCAGAGAGAAACACACACTAAAATGACTGGCAGCCGATATCGGGGAAAAAAAAGACACACACCTTACACGACTTCAGTCTCATCAGAGCGGCATACAAAAGAGGTGCTGGCGTCCCAGTTCGAGGAGCTCCCAAAGGAGGAAACGCTTCTTTTTCTCTCTCCATCTCTCTGTCTTTTCCATCATTATCCCAACTAAATCTGAAGTGGGCCGCCCGGCAGTCTCTGCACACGTGTGTTCACAGCGGCAGGCTTCTGGCTACAATGACTGTACAAACTCCTGGCCTTCATTAGCATTGGAAATACTGCCGATACCATTGCCAATTCCCAGACTTCACGAACACCTTTTTTTTTTCTCTTCCCCCCACGGACTCGGCATAGCTGTCACTCCATTTTATTAGTGGTGCTTTCTAAGGCAAGCTTTACGATTATGTTGCACACGCTTTGGGGAACGGATTTCAACATTATCTCTCGTGCATTAATATTAATATGGTTTACTGCATATTTTGGAGAAACCACTGGTGGTATTTATCATGATGCTTAACCATAGTTTTTAGTTTTGGAATGTGTTTTTGAGACGTTTGGACTTTTAGTGATGCAACATTTCAATGCTGTTGTTGATGTTAGGTTTGGAGTAAATGTGCCGTGGCTATATTTCTTTCCATTGACATCCGTGAAGTTGGAAATATCAGCATGTTTATCTGAAATTAATCACCCAAGACTGAAAATGCTGCTGTGGTTTGTTTTGATATATCCATTGACTTCCATTGAGTGGAAAAATAAATACATTTAAAACACTAACAACATTTTCAAAATATGATTTACTGGGCCTGTTGAATTAATCTATAATATAATATAATATAATATAATATAATATAATATAATATAATATAATATAATATAATATAATATAATATAATATAATATAATAATTAATTCTTTTATTTTATTTTCGCCTTAGTCCCTTCATGAACCGGAATGAGCCGCCAACTTATCCAGCATATGTTTTACACAGCGGATGCCCTTCCAGCCGCAACCCATCACTGGGAAACACCCACACACACTCATACACTACAGACAATTTAGCATACCCAATTCACCTATAGCGCATGTCTTTGGACTGTGGGGGAAACCGGAGCACCCGGAGGAAACCCACGTCAACACGGGGAGAACATGCAAACTCCACACAGAAATGCCAACTGACCCAGCCGGGGCTCGAACCAGTGACCTTCTTGCTGTGAGGCGATCGTGCTACTCGCTGCGCCACCGTGATGCCCTAATATAATACAATATAATATAATATAATATAATATAATATAATATAATATAATATAATATATAATCATCCGGGTGCTCCCATTTCTGTTACTTAAACTTGTTATTGTATTGATTTATTTATATTTATGTATATTTATTATTATTATTATTAGTAGTAGTAGTAGTATTTATTTATTTGCTTATTTATTTATTATTATTATTATTATCATTATTATTGTTGTTGTTGTTATTATTATTATTAGTAGTAGTATTGCTTATTTATGTGTTTATTTATCTATTTGTTTTATTGTATTTATTTTATTATTATTATCATTATTATTATTATTATTATTATTGCTTATGTATGTATTTATTTATCTGCTTATTTATTATTATTATTATTATTATTATTATTATTATTGCTTATTTATGTTTATTTATCTATTTGTTTAATTGTATTTATTTATTTTATAATTATTATCATTATTATTATTGTTATTATTAATAATACATTTTTTTAAATGTTGCAATTTTCTATCACTGAACTATTTTATAGCAGGCCAAATCTTTTCTTGGAAGATTGCTAAATTGGTTCCAAAGCAGTCATCAGTGCTGTCGGCAGGCAGTGACCAGGTCTGGCAAGCTGGGATCATTGAAAACAGTTTTCTGCCAAACCTGTTGCCATGATTAATTTTCGAGTATGAGCTGCTGATATATGCAGTTTAAACCATATTTCATAAAAATAAGAATTAATCGATTGCTTTCGCATTTTTTTCCTGCTTGGTGCTTTGAATTTTGTTTTGTGAAATGGTGGTGTTCTGTTTTACTATTCTGAATATGTTATGGACTTTGTAGATTATCAAATAATATGCGTCTAATAAGCAGGGTAAAATAATATCAGAGATTTGTTCTCTGCTCTTTTGTGATCTTGTTCTTCTTCAGTCTCTTCAACTCTTCACTGACTGTAATGTTTCTGAGTCATAACTTTGTCGCCAATGATTTTCCAGAGATTTTCAATCAGGTTTACATAAGGACTCTAGTCTGCTCATTTCATTGTTCAAATGTCTTCAGCTTTAAGGAACTGCTTTACCTGTTTTGATGTCATCAGGGATCATTGCCTTGCATAAAATGTGCTGGCTCACTTCTGTACACACTTCGGTCTTTCCTCAGTTCGATGATGAACATAATGTGTCCGATCCGACCCCAAAAAATAAATAAATAAACTTGCTTTCATCATTAAAGTGATCTTTGGTCCATTTCTCTCTCCACACAAGATGTTCCTCGGTCATGAGGTCAATCTGGAAGAAACTTTGGTCACTTTGGACACTTTTGCAGAGGCTTTCAGTCTAAATTATTTTACACATTGTATATCGAGATACAGGTCATTAACATTTTCAACTAAACTCTAGAGCAAAAGCAGATTCAATTGCCCATTGAGACTCTCCACATTATCCCATCCACCTCTGCATTTGTTTTTCATGGATGATCAGACTTTTAGGGGAAACCTGAATGAGTTTGGCTGCTATTTAAATAGAGTCTGTCAGATATTTGAAGCTATTACCTACAGTTGCCATATTAACACCATTTTTAGTTTTTTTTTTTTTGGTCCATACATTAGCAAGGCTTAAGACTGCATGGATTTATATTGATCAGTGCTCACCAGTGTTAAGTGAAGCCTTCAGAGAGATGGAGAATTGAAGAAGAAGACATTGTAAGTAGTCAATTTATGGCAGCAGAGTCTTGGAGAACATGCTGGACTTCTGCTGTCTGCCGTTTCATTATCTGGGCTCTGTAGAGGAGAACTTCAGAGTGATGGGAGATGAATCCTTAATGGAGTTTTGCTTCATTGCGTAAAAGCAGCTCAGTGTAATGGTCAGGTGAGGCATTCGAGGAATATACACTCTCTGACCTTTAAAGTTTCACAGATCTTACAGATAGTTCGTACAAAAATAGAATCTGGTATTTTTAGGGATGGGAACTGTAGGGAGTTTAATAATTCAGTTTGTCTCTGTTTGATAGAGAAAATGACACCTACAATGTCTATATAACTCCAAAAGTTACTAGAATAAAATATCAGTTCATTTTAGTTTTTGATGCCTAGTATTATACCATTTAAGATTGTTGCAAACTTTTTTAAAATGGCATATTATTCGCTTAATTTAATTTAATTTTTGAAAAATTAATTTAATTAGATTTTTCATTTAATTTTCACTTTAATTTTCTATTTAATTTAAATTAGGTTAGTGTTTTCTGATCTTCAAGGCTGCATTTATAAAATACAGCATTGTAAAATATAATTGAAATTTAAATTAACATTTTTTTATTATTATTATTATTTGAATATATTCAAAAGTTTTCCTGGTAGCACCTGATCACATTTCATCTTTAGAAGTCATTTTATTATTCTTGTATGCTTCTTAAGAAAAAAACATGATAAATAAAAATATTATTATTATTATTATTATTAGTAGTAGTAGTATTAACATCATTATTAATAATAACATAATAATAATAATAATAATACTTATAATAATAATAATAATAATAATAATAATAATACTTATAATAATAATAATAATAATACTTATAATAATAATAATAATAATAATAATAATTATTATTATTATTATTATTATTATTATTATTATTATCAATGCTTAATATGTTTGTGGAAACTGGGAGTATGCTTTTTTAAACAGAAAGTAAAAAAAGGGGGCGGGAAGTAAATTTAAATGATCCCTGCTGAATAAAATCCCTTTTATTGGATTTAAAACTTCACCCAGAAACTGCCATAGTAAAATTCAAAAATACTCACAGACTTTATCTGTTTGAGAGCATTTTTCTCTTTAAGGTCAGGAACTGACATGAGTGCAAAATGTTTTAAGCTGGCAAACAGAAGCTCAACACCTTACATCTGAGCTACCGACCGCCAAACTGACTTCTGTCAGAGAGGGAAGAATTTTAAACAGTCCTACTGTACGCTTCTGACCTTAAAGCTAATAACTTGTCACCCGTTTTTCTGCTGACAGATGCAGTCGGCGGCCAAAGCACCGACAAGCTGTACACAATAAATCCTCAATCCTGTCCATACGACACTTCTCTCTCGCTCTCCTCTCACGTCTGTTCCTCACCAACCCGTCATCAGATTTCCAACAGAAGATGTGTAGCCTATCGATTAACGCGCAGTAATCATTTACGTAAGCCAGCATCAGGTTTTCCTTCACGGTTCTCAATATTTTAGCGCGTACGCACGAGCACCGCGTCTTGTTCAATGAAAAAAAATGCACATTGGAAATTCAAACAGATTGTTTTATTTGCTCTCATCGATTCGTTCTGCGCTATTCATCATTCTGTTTGTATCTGTAAATGTTTCAGCCTCAGTTCAAGGCTGCGAAATGCCCCAAGTGCATTTCCAAACTGTGTTAATTCATACAAATTCTGCTTATAGCCTGAATTGAGTTTAAGATTGCATCTGTGCTGGATTCGTATGGTGAGCCGATTCACGGAACCGATTCACCTGCTAGACTGTGTGTTTGAGCCATCGGACTGGTAGGGTAATTATTATTATTATTTATACATTTTTTGCTTGTAAAAACGAGATTCTGAGATTTCTCTTCGTTCTTTTCCTTCAAACGGGAAACACTAACTGTGGAACTGAACTCTTAAGAGATCAACCTTTTCTTTTGGTTAACATACTCTTGAACTGAATCTTTAGATTTTTAATTGTGAACTGGAAGCAGTGAAATGATTCCCTTGAACAGTGTAACGATTCATTTGAGCCATAGGACTGGTAGGATTTTAAAAAAAATGTTTTGCTTGGAAAACGAGATTCGGACTCATCGCAAGCCTCCTGTTTTCTCTTCTTTTTTTCCCCTTCAAATGGGAAACTAACTGTTAAACTCCTTAGAGAATCAACAGTTTTCTTTTGGTTAACCCACTCTTGAACTGAATCGTTTGATGTTGAACTGTGAACGGTATACATTGAAACGATTCCTTTGAACAGTCTAACGATTCATTTGAACAGTGAAACAATTCC
>CAIGQV010016298.1:8435652-8455177 GCA_903798115.1 Danio jaintianensis
ACACACACACACACACACACACACACACACACACACACACACACTACAGCTTTTGTGTTGTGTTGTTGTTATAAAATGCACTTTTCACAGGTTAGATAGAGGTATAAATGTTCCATGATGTTGAAAACGGTGTTGGGTCAGAATGACATTAACCTCGTTGTTCAGTGTGAGACAGATGTAAAGCCGTGCATAATGAGTTTTATTCTCTTGATTTCACAGTTCTGCCACTGTTCTTGTTTCACTTGGAAAGGCAAAAGTGTGATGTAATTATTCAGGGTGTTTGCTGGAGATAAATACTATCATTTACACTTTGATTCTACCTGCTAGAGCAACATCACTCACTTTTTTTTATACAAATAGTAGAGAAAATTATCTCTAATGACAGACACGTTATTTCGTTGTTGCCACAGTATATATGTGCAGTTTGGGCACTTTTGCAGTTTTGGCACTCTTGTTTTTAAATTCATTCATTCATTCATTTTCTTTTCGGCTTAGTCCCTTTAATATTCTGGGGTCACCACAGCAGAATGAACCGCCAACTTATCTAGCATATGTTTTACACAGCGGATGCCCTTCCAGCTGCAACCCATCACTGGGAAACATCCATACACACTCATTCACTCACATACACTAACAGCCAATTTAGCTCACCCAATTCACCTATACCACATGTCTTTGGACTGTGGGGGAAACCGGAGCACCCGGAGGAAACCCACGCGATCATGGGGAGAACATGCAAACTCCACACAGAAATGCCAACTGAGGCTCGAACCAGCGACCTTCTTGCTGTGAGGCGATCGTGCTACCCACTGCGCCACCGTGATGCCCCCTTTTAAATACAAACATATTTAAATAGTTAAAAATATAACATAACAAACTTAAATGAATGAAGGATAATTATAGTTGCAGGTTTGCCACTGTTGCTATTAAATGCAACATATTTCAATAGTTTAAAATATAACAAAAATATAACAAAATTGTATTCATATAAGTATATTTTATGTAATATAATAAAACTAAGTATTATACAATTAAATAAATGAAAGTATAATATAATGAAATATAAAGAAATATATATAAAAATAAAAACAATATAAAATAGCAATATTAGAAATTAAATAATACATCTGTTTTAAATGTGATTGAACATCAAGTATAAAAATAATAATATTAATAATAATAATAATAATATTAATAATAATAATAACATTTAATAAAAAAAATAAAAGATATAAATACAAATATTATATTATATTATGATTTTTTTTTAAATACTTGTCTTAAACCTAAATAAGTAAAATACATTTTGCTTTGACAGCTAGCTAAATTAAAACTAAAGTACATAAAATGTCAAAAAATATATATATGTATATATATATTTAACTGTAAATCATAAAAATGACAAAAGGAGCTGACAATTATTAAACATTTTAATTAAAACTGAAATTATAGAAAAAAAATTAAATTAAGGAAAAATATGATTAAATGTCATGTCAGTACTGAATATATATATATATATATATATATATGTATATATATATGTATTCAGTACTGACATGACAATTAATTATATTTTTTTTGTGCAAACTCCACACAGAAATGCCAACTGACCCAGTCAGGACTCGAATCAGCGACCTTCTTGCTGTGAGGTGACAGTGCTAACCACTGAGCCACTGTGTCGCCAAAAATCAACTTCAGTTATTCATTTTGTTATTGGTGACCTTAATTAAATCATTTTGATTGCATCTTTCAGAATATTTCCTCTCTTCTTGGCCTTTTCTTCTTCTGCTTTATCACGGTGTAATGACAAAGGTAAGGCCACATCCAGCCTCCCAATGTCTTAACAATCCGTCTTACCTGTCAAACAGGTAATCTTGTCTCTCCACAGACGGAATCCTAGTCGACGTCTTACATCAGAGCTCCAGCTGATAAATGCTGTGGTTTAACTCTGAAACTTTTGATTACAACGCCCTCAAAGACCTGCATTATGAGCACAAGCCAAGATGGAATATGCTCTCTCTCACACCGCCTGTAATATCCAGGAGTGATGTGTTTGTTATGCCCCGCTACCTCTTTATATGATTTACGACTGGCTGATAAATGAAACATGTATGTGAGATCGCGTTTTATTGCAGTAAAGTTCGGTCTAGAGACATTTGGCCAGAGGGTTTACGGGGTGCTTTGTGGGAAGGCTTTTACATGCATTAAAACAAAACAACAACAAAAAATGTGTGTGGTTTGTGCCAGGATTTCTGGGAAATACCATTGAGAGTGAGTTAGATATATCTGCACTAATGCATAAGGTATATCACTTTATTTATTTTTTGGGGGAAAAAAATGCAGTCGTCTGACTTCTGGAAGGAATGTCTGGACTTTAAAAGCAGAATCCTGTGTTTTTATCCAAACAAGTAAGTCAGTAAGGGTTTTAATCTACTATATTATATATTTGATAGATTTATCAGTCAGCCAATCGCAGTCAAGCTTTCAACAGAACTAACACCTTTGAAGTCTGTCAACCAATCAGAGTCTAGCATTCCAAAAAAAAACTCTTAAAAAGTCTGTCAACCAATCGCAATTAAGCTTCCAAAAAGATTAACACGTTAGAAAGTCTGTCAACCAATTCAAATCAAGCAGTCAACAAAACTTACATCTTAGAATAGTCTGGAAACCAATCAAAACTTAGAAAGTCTAATGACCTATCAGAATTAAGCACTCAGTAAAACTAACATCTTAGAAAGTCTGTCAACCAATCACAATCAAGCTTTCAGCAGAACTAACATCTTAGAACATCTGGAAACCAATCACAATCAAGCTTTCAACTAGACTAATGTCTTAGAAAGTGTCAACCAATCACAATCATTGATTTGTCAAATGTTGGATTCTGATTGGTTTACATATCTTTTAAGATGATTGCTTTGTTGACTGCTCAACCACTTTTCAAGGTGTTAGGCTTGTTGAAAACTTACTTGGGATTGTTTGACCTTCTAAGATGCTAGTCTTGTTGAAATCTTGATTGTGATTGGTTGACACTTTCTAACAACAATAAATAAATAAATGAATATTTTAGAAAAAAAAAACAACAACTTTTAAATAGCTGAAGGGCGCCACGGTAGCTCAGTGGTTAGCACTGTTGCCTCACAGCAAGAAGGTTGCTGGTTTGAGTTCCGGCTGGGTCAGTTGGCATTTCTGTGTGGAGTTTGCATGTTCGTGTGGGTTTCCTCCGGGTGCTCCGGTTTCCCCCACAGTCCAAAGACATGCGGTATAGGTGAATTGGGTAAGCTAAATACCCAATACCTAAAGCTGAAGGAAAATGAATGAATGAATAAATAGCTGAAACACAAATGTGAAAAAAAGGCATTTACACAACACTGTTTTGAAGTAAAAAAGCTATTTTATGTGATTTGATCTCATTTGATTTCCTCCCATTATTACTCCTTTTCAAAGGTATCTCATTGAATTAAATGTGAAATTTCATATAGATTTCAACGAGACTGATATCTTAGAAGGTGTTAACCAATCACAAGCAAGCTTTTAACAAGCCTAACATCTCGAAAAGCATCCACCAATTAGAATTGAATAGTCAACAAAACAATCGTCTTAAAATATATGTGAACCAATCGGAATCAAGCATTCATATAATAAATAAATAGATATAGAACTTATTTAAAAAACATATCAAATAGAAAAATCTGACATTGCGATATTTTGTTTTGCTGCGTATATATTGAGATATGAATATAATTTCACCAAATGGTTTAAACAGCTCTATTTGAAAAGATTTCATTCGTTTAGATCGACTGGGATGACGTCTTGAAGTCTTTTTTCTAAGCAATGCATCTGCATAAAATATAATAAATTACAAGCATAAATACGACAGATCAAAAATCTAAGTTAAATAAACAGTGCTTTATGGACATCTGGAGAGTCTCAGTATTCAGATACAGAAATTAAACAATCAAACGTAAAATAGCGTGGTCAGACTGGTTGGAGCTGATAGAAAGGCAACAGTAACTCAAATAACCACTCGAGGTCTGCAGAAGAGCATCTCTGAACACACAACACGTCCAACCTTGAGGCGGATGGGCTACAGCAGCAGAAGACCACACCGGGTGCCACTCCTGTCAGCTAAGAACAGGAAACTGAGGCTACAATTCGCACAGGCTCACCAAAATTGGACAATAGAAGATTGGAGAAACGTTGCCTGGTCTGATGAGTCTCGAATTCTGCTGCGACATTCGGATGGTAGGGTCAGAATTTGACGTAAACAACATGTAAGCATGGATCCATCCTGTCATGCATCAACGGTTCAGGCTGGTGGTGGTGGTGGTGTGATGGCTACTTCCAGCAGGATAATGCACCATGTCATAAAGCGTGAATCATCTCAGACTGGTTTCTTGAACATGACAATGAGTTCACTGTACTCAAATGGCCTCCACAGTCACCAGAGCTCAATCCAATAGAGCACCATTGGGATGTGGTGGAACGGGAGATTCGCATCATGGATGTGCAGCTGACAAATCTGCAGCAACTGCGTGATGCTATCATGTCAATATGGACCAAAATCTTTGCGGAATATTTCCAGTACCTTGTTGAATCTATGCCACGAAGGATTAAGGCAGTTCTGAAGGCAAACTGTGGTCCAACCCGGTACTAGTAAGGTGTACCTAATAAAGTGGCCGGTGAGTGTATATTTTTAAAATAACGTTTTATAATATCTTTATCTTTTAATCTTTAATAAATTATCTAATCCTGCGATGTGATTATTGCAGATACACACATTGCGATATCAATGCTCAAACCATATATTGTTCAGCCCTACTTCGAATGTTTGTTTGTTTGTTTTTTTTACTGCATACACTGCCAAATAGTGTGAAGTCCTTCTTTTAGGAGTCCAGACAACATGTTTCAAACTCCATCCCAATGCAATCATCTATACCAATATTTACAGATGTTTTGATTAAACATAGCTATTTTTCCCTCAGTGTGAAATCAGTTGACTTTGTGGGTCACGGCATGTGCTAGAATTGATTTTGTTTTCACTCACAATTGCTTCTTCAAGTCAAGGCAAGTCAAACTTTATTGTCATTCAACTGTGTGCATACAGTGCTTTTTCTCCTACAGTTCCTGCTGCAATCTACACCAACTGAATTAATCGGTAGGCAGACAGTATGATGTTAAAGACTTTATATAGACCCATCATCTATAAATATGTGTATCTTCTACATATGCTTCTTCATTTTTCATCATGTACGCACACATACATGATAGCTGAGAACAGATGCAAACAATAAATATGTAAAACTACTTGAAATAACTGGCAACATCACATTGAATTATTAATTATGAATGTATACCCTGAGGTGGTAATGACAACATACCTGATATGTGCATTATTTTTAATAATTTAGCAGTCTGGTATCTGCTATTTCGTTTGCAGCATGTTTACCACATTTTCTATTATAAATTGCTTTTATGTGCTGCAGTATCCCAGTTAAACTAAAATAACATGGCTGTGCAGTTATTGAAAATCTGCAAGTCTGACAACCAACCAGAGCTGTGTGCATAAAAGAAAAAAAAATAATAATAACAAATAAAATAGATCAAATGTTAACAAATGTTAGTTTTGACAAAACTAATTTTAAATTATGTTAACCGATCAGAATTGAAAGCTAGCATCTTGGTTGACATCTTCACAAAATGTCAACCAATCACATTCAAGCTTCCAACTAAAACCTCAAGGCCAGCAACCAATAGTGTAATTTAAAAATTAACATCCAAGAAAGTAAACACCATAAAATGTTTGTCAACCAATCAGAATGGAATTTGCAGTAAAACAATAATCTTAGACGTCTCTCAGCCAATCAAAATCAAGCTTTCAAACATGCTGACATTTAGAAGGTTTGCCAATCATAATAAGGCTAACATTGTAAAAAGTGTCAGTCAATGACAATCAAGCATTTAACAGGACTAACTATTGAAGAAAGCCTGTCAACAAATCAGAATTGAGATTTCAACAAGACTGTCTTAAAAAGTCTGTTAACCAATCAAAATCAGGCAATAATCAAAACTAACATCTTCAAAGGTCTGCCAGCCAATCAAATCAAGCTTTCAACAAGACTAACATCTTATAAATTGTCAACCAATGTGAATCCAACATTTAACAAAACTGAAAAGTTTTCCAACATTTAGGATCAAGCATTCAATACAACTAAAATCTGAAAAGTCCATCAACCAATCAGAATTAAGCAAACAACAAAACTAGCATTTAAGAAAGTCTGTCAACCAATCAAAATCACACATCCAACGAAACTCTTAAAAGTATCAATCAATCAGGATCAGGAAATCAACAAAACTAACAGTTTAGAAAGTCTGTCAACCAATCAAAATCAAGCTTTCAACAAAACTAACATCTTCGAAATTCTGTCAACCAATCAGAATCTAATAATCAACAAAACTAACATCTTAGAAGGTCCGGCATCCAATCACAATTCAGCTTTTAGACACAATCAACATTTAACAATCACAATCTGTGGTATGTTAAATGTATGTTAGTTCAGTGGTCCCCAACCTTTTTATCACCGCGGACCAGTCAACGATTGACAATTTTAGCGCGGACCGGGGGTTGGGGGCAGTGGTTCGTAGGTTGCTAGGCGACCATCAATCGTTTTCTCAGAGGATGACAAGCTGACAAAACGTTGCTGTCACTCTGATACAAGTTTTATTTATGGATTAAATTACAAAGCACTGCAGTGTTTTTGAGTGCTCTGTGTTTGTCTGAGATAATTAATCTACCAAAATGTGTATATTCCATACAAGCTGAAGCTGATCAGTCAGTTCTTGTCACGTGGCTCGTAGTGCGCTCCCAGCATTCAAGATGTGTGCATCTGGAAGGTGAAAGCGCGTCACGTCACTTGCATGCGCAAGCCGCACACCTCCATTGGAAATAATGAACTTGTGCGAACTCTAGAAAAGACGTGATATGCGAACGGCCCCTGAAAGGCCGCCGTCATTTGCGATCTCCAGCAGTTGATCTTTTTGCACAGACGTGGTGGATTCACCTGATTTGTTGACAAATGGGTTGCAGATATATTCCTTGGCAGTTCACGGGTCGTTCACTGGGCCTTTTCCCATTAGCAAAGAAACTTTCCAAAGACGTCTGTTTCTTACTCATTTTACTGCTTGTGGGTTAAATTTGGGCACTCTAGTGACTGTAAGCGAGAGAATACAGGCATTTTTCACAATAAAAGATCGTTCAGACTCGTTCAGATAATAAATAAAACGGAAATAATTAATGATTTCTTGTGCGGCCCGGTACCTATTGATCCACGGACCGGTACCGGTCTGCGGCCCAGTGGTTGAGGACCACTGTGTTAGTTCATGGCTAACTCAATAGTTCTTATAACTAGAAAACACACTGGATTTGTGAATAAAAAATAATAGCACCCCATTCCAACAGATACTGTGAAGCCCTAACTTTTGCGGAACATTGATTATAATGTATTTTGGCTGGATCCTGAGTGTATGCTGACTGGGACTTTCTGAAAGATTACGTTAATGGTATTTCAGTTCTGCAGATTTGTCCTTCACAACAGGAAGTGTCCTATAACTGTAGCCGTTTAATGCGATTAGCCACAGCCTGTGACTTAAATAATTTAATGCATCTTAGTGGTTAATTTCGATGCCACGCTAAAGATGTCGTCGATGTCACACTCGCTTACTGTCCTCATTGAAACGAGAAGGGAGGTGGACGTTGCGAATTAGCATACAAAAGAGGACAACGGAGGCGATTCCTTAGGACATGCGAGCTTTAGCATGCTAGAGTTAATTCTATTTACACTCTGAGTGCTCAGTGGCTCTTGGGGTGTAATTGGAGCTGAGCCCTTATGAATCTACGGCCAGCAGTTTTTAGAAAAAGTTGCCACACAGGTCTTCAGGCTTGGAAAATGTGCCTACGATTTTTGTAAATGACACAGTATTTAACTGTAATATGAACTGTGTTTTACTGTTGGTCAGTTATGCGGGATGTTACTGTATTTTAAAGTTAGATTGTGAAAATTATTGTATAAGATATACATAAAATTCTGTAAATACATATACAGCAAGATAAATGGTGCTGTAAATGTAAATACAGTATTTTTGCTCTAACTGATTTACAGTAAGTTACTGGCGAACTGTCGCCTCACAGCATGAAGGTTGCTGGTTTGAGTCCCGGCTGGGTCAGTTGGCATTTCTGTGTGGAGTTTGCATGTTCTCCCCGTGTTGGCGTGGGTTTCCTCCGGGTGCTCCGGTTTCCCCCACAGCCCAAAGACATGCGGTGCAGATGAATTGAATAAACTAAATTGGCCGTAGTGTGTGTGTGTGTGTGTGTGTGTGTGTGTGTGTGTGTGTGTGTGTGTGTGTGTGTGTGTGTGTGTGTGTGCGTGTGCGTGTGTGTGTGTATGTGTGTATGGGTGTTTCCAAGTTGCAAGGGTTGCAGCTGGAAGGGCATCCGCTGCGTAAAACATATGCTGGAATAGTTGGCAGTTCATTCTGCTGTGGCGACCTCTGAAACAGAGACTAAGCCGAAGGAAAATGAATGAATGGCAAACTGCTGTCAGTAAGTTACTGTAGATTCTACTGGAAATTGTTAACAGTGTATGTTAATCTTTCAGTGTGGTTTAAACACAGTTAAAATGCTCAAATTTAAATTGCATTGCATTTAAATAAATTAAATCAGCATGAACTTTTTTTGCTGATTAAAAGAGGTCGGTTTTGCTCAGGGATTTTTAACTATGAAAAAGTTGCATTGGTATTTCAAAATCCTAATATGGCACCGTTTCTTTTAAACCCTAAAATCTGGATTGAATATTTCTAAATTAATACTGTGTTTGACTTTGATGTGTTTTAATTGCTGTGTTTTTCTTTGTAAATATTTTGGAAATGTTGGTCCTTTTAGATATTTTTGCTTAATCCTGTTCTTATTTATTTATGTATGTATGTATGTATGTATGTATGTATGTATGTATGTATGTATGTATGTATGTATGTATGTATGTATATGTATGTATATGTATGTAAATGTGTATGTATGTATGTATGTATGTATGTATGTATGTATGTATTTATTTATTCATTTATTTTTTATTTGGTTTGTTTGTTTGCTTGTTTTTTGTTTTAATTAAAATGATTTGGCATCATTACATTTCATTTCAACAGTTAAAACAATAAAAAAACGAATAAAAACTCTTTTAAACTTTGTTTATATAGTTGTGCAATACATTTATAGTGTATGAAGAGAAAAGACTAAACAAATGTTAGTTAATATTATTATTATTATTATTATTAATATTATTCATCCATTCATTCATTCATTCATTTTCTTTTCGGCTTAGTCCTTTTATTAATCTGGGGTCGCCACAGCGGAATGAACCGCCAACTTATCCAGCATATACACACTCATTTCCACATATACACTACGGCCAATTTAGCTTACCCAATTCACTTATACCGCATGTCTTTGGACTGTGGGGGAAACCGGAGCACCCGGAGGAAACCCACGCCAACACGGGGAGAACATGCAAACTCTACACAGAAATGCCAACTGACCCAGCTGAGGCTCGAACCAGCGACCTTCTTGCCGTGAGGCAACAGAGCTACCCACTGCGCCACTGCGCCTTATTATTATTATTATTATTGTTGCTGTTGTTGTTATAAATTTTTTAAAGGACTGCTTTATTAATTTACCTTTGTTTGCATTATTATAGCTATTGTTTTACCATTTTAAAACCTCTTTAAAGATTTTGCTTCGCATGTTTTGTTTTTGTTTTGGGTTTTTTTAAATATTTTTTGCTAACATTTATAGTTTATGAAGAGAAAAAACAAAATAAATGCTAGTTAATATTAATAATAATAATAATAATAATAATAATAAGAAGAAGAAGAAGAAGAAGAAGAAGAAGAAGAAGAAGAAGAAGAAGAAGAAGAAGAAGAATTATTCTATTATTAACGACTGCATATTTATTTTTCCTGTTTTTATTATTATAGCTATTGTTTTACCATTTTAAAACCTCTTAAAACGTTTTGCTCAACAAAGGCTAGACTATAAATGCAATGCTCATATTTATTTTGAATAAATGCATTGACTTTTATACCCCTTTATATCTGACTTTACCTGTCATGCACTTTTAGGGGTCACATTGTGTAGTCTTTCCTCCTCTGTGTTTATGTTCTGACACTGTACAGTATACATCATCCTCCAGGTGACAAATCAGTAACCCAAGGTTGAAGCTTGCCTGTCATTTAGCTTATCTGTCTCCCACTGAAAGATCGGGGATTAGAAGTCGAATCTCGCTCCATGCAACCTCAAAAGCATCGCTGATCTGTGCCTTGAGGGTGATGTGCTTGATTGAGCATTGCTGGAGGAGCTCTTTCTTTCACAACACACAACATGAAAGTTAGCACTGCCAGCCTTGCATTACCAGACCTTCCTTTTGTGCAAAGTAAATTAGCTGCGATTTTGATTGGCACACACTTTGTGCTCATTATGCAAAATGGAACTCAACTATAGGATATAACAAGTTAAACGTGCCGTGTACCGCATACAGATGGCAGAAGCTTCTTTTACCGAATAACACTGCCCTCTATGGGTCTCTCTCTCTCTCTCTCGATCGCACACTCACTCACTCACACACACTCTCTGTGCCTTTTTTTTTTTCTTCCTCTTCTTTCTCTCTCCGATTGTCTTACCATCGCCATCACCCTCCAATTATTCCGTCGCGTAAATTAAGATAGGGGAGAGGGCAGCGTATTGTGTAGGAAGCTCTTATTTTAAGTCCTCTCATAAATATTCCACCCTGCCCCAAATTTTACAATCGATCTGACGACAGTACAGCAACAGTGAGCCAATGGAAATCCAAGTTCCACTAGTTGAAACACTAGTTAAGATGGCAACGCATCTCCAAAGACGGATTTACGGCAACCTCTCGCCAAAACGAAATTAAAACGACAAAAATATGAACACAGACAACGCTGCATTGGAGGAAGAAGACATCAGCGAAGAAATCACATGCGCATCCGGCGATATTCAACGCGATAGCAGCCGTACCACTCACAGGCGTCTCGGGGATGCGTACTTTGCGCGTCCGTTTCTGAGAAAAAAGGATAGACTGGCTTGCTTGTGGATACATTCCGTTTAAAATGGACATTACAGCGGTGGGATTTTGCCGGGGAATGGCAGTGCGCATCAAGAGAAATTCCTAAACTTGCGTTTTTCCTCGTCTCAGCCTGCTGACCGTCACGTTTCCAGGGAGAGTTTGTGATACCCGGGCTGATCACGAACCACTTCACGGATTATTATACAGTCTGGTTAAAGAGGGACTGGGGTCTTCAAGGTTATGGATTGGCTGTGCTCATGATGTATTCGACTTTACCACATTTAAGCGGGTAAGGAACACGGATTGTCTTCCCAAGCAAAGCAAAGCAAGCAAATCTCAATCGAAACCCCGTTTTGCTGCGGCTGGAGCTGTCCGCGGTGCTGAAACGCAGTTGGCACAGAACACTGCCTATTGAACACTTGTGTTTGTCTTGTGAAATATTCAGTTATGTCTGCGTTACACAACTTCGTATGTGCTTCACAGTCTTCAGGCGTTAGATTTTACAGCCTCAATCATGAGGCATTGCGCGTTGCTTTGGAAAGACCGGCTCGGGTGCGCGATGAATGAGCTGTTTTGTGTTGAATCGGTGTTGAATTAGTTATTTCTTGCATTCGTTTATTAACTCTGTGTAATTATCAGGGCTGATGTAGACTTTTGTATCGTGCTATAGCGCGTTAGACTTGTGTGCTGGATCTGTGAATGCGTGTGTGTGCGTGTCTTTGTGCGTCCAAGTGTGTGTTTATGTGGGAGAGAGGGGAGAGAAAGAGAGAGTGTATGTGTGTGTGTGTGTGTGTGTGTGTGTGTGTGTGTGTGCGTGCGTGTGTGTGTGTGTGTGAGAGAGAGGGGTTGATTAGCATGGATACAAATGCTTCTACACAACAAAATGGTTTAATATAGTATTGTTTGCTCCCCGTCAAGATGGAATCGGGCTATAATCGATGACGTCGCGTTTTGCTTTTAATCAACTCGCGTCTTTCTCGCCCGAGGGATAAGCTATGACTGTCACATTTACCGTCAAATGGAGAAATTCAACATAGGCACCTTTGTGAAACGTAGATGTGGCGTGCACTCCGTGGTTTAACTTCGATACTCGTTTAAAGTTGATAAAAACTGAAGACGTCGGATATGTGGGGTGAGTACGGAAAAAATGTCATTTGCATAGAGGTATGGCAAGGGTCTCTGGTTCGAGGCAAAAATTACTGGCATGATATATTTTAAAGCGATTATTTTTTTCAGTGACAATGATATGTAGATTTGCTCATCTGTCTCGTTCAACGGCAGATGCTCAAGTTGGAAACCATGGAGATGTCGATTTGTTCAGTACGCTAGCAACTGGCTTTACATTTTTCCTCTTAGAGTTGAGTTGCCGCCGGATAATATGTTGGAAATGCATTCCCAAATTGCGCATCGAGAGTATTTCTGCCAGTCGGTGTTACTTTAAATTTAAAAACAGCGAAAGTGTATACTCAGATTTTTTTTTCTTCTCGTTTTTCTTCGTTATCCCTCTCTGTCTTCATAAATGTACCCGAGTGTCGTGATGAAAAGAAATGTGGTTGCATTTGAAATATCACCAACATTACATAATATACATGATGTATTATATGAAATAAATCCATGCGTTTGATAGATGTCATTAATAGAGTATAGAATGAGACTGTTCTTATATGATTAAACATGTAAACAAGTATATCGCCTGTATTTAAGACCTTTTGCATTACAAAGTTTAGATTAAATAACCGTGAGCATTGGTTATTCATATCAGCGCCTGCTTTTGCATTAAGTTGGAACAGTTTGATTTACATAAATGGGAAGTATCCTGTAAAATATATTTGAGATAGCATTTCCTCCACGTCCACCATTTAATGTACTTGGAAATGTAGAGATTGCATGTTCATGTAACAGACATTCATCGCATTTTTTCCTTTTCTAGATGACACCCAAAACTACAACTGCACTACCGTGAGCTGGGCCATTCCTGCACAAGAAAATGCATATCTGGATACTGAAAATAATATTGCTGGTTGCCACATCTCTGAGTCTGGTTGAGATGTATGACAATTATGGGGAGATCTGCAGGAATCTGTGCACTTGCGAGGAGAAGGAGGGCATTCTGACGGTCAGTTGTGAGAACAGGGGCATTGTGCGACTGTCGGAAATAAGCCCGGTGCATTTTTCTATGTACCATCTTTTGCTGACAGGCAATTTGCTGAAAAAATTGTCTGTCAATGACTTCATCAACTACACTGGAGTTTCTATTTTGCATTTAGGTAATAATGACATTTCGGAGGTGGAGACCGGGTCGTTCAATGGCCTCCAAGGATTAAAGAGATTACATTTGAACAATAACAAAATAGACATTCTGAGGGACGACACTTTTGTCGGACTGGAAAGCCTAGAGTACCTGCAGATTGACTATAATTTTATTAGCACTATTGAACCTAATGCTCTGAACAGGCTTCATCAACTGACTGTGCTGATACTCAATGACAACTTGTTGTCCGTTCTGCCCACAAACATTTTCCGGAATGTGCCCTTAACGCACCTGGATCTAAGAGGCAATCGCTTAAAAAGTTTCCCTTACATCGGCCTTTTGGAGCATATGGACAAAGTAGTGGAATTACAGCTGGAGGAAAATCCATGGAACTGTTCTTGCGAGCTGATCGCGCTGAAGGCTTGGCTGGAGAGCATCGCCTACACTGCTCTGGTGGGGGAGGTGGTTTGTGAGACTCCTTTCAGACTCCATGGCAGGGATCTGGACGAGATCTCAAAGCAGGAACTGTGTCCCAGAAGGGCCATTTCAGAGTATGAGATGCGTCCTCCTCCCCCACTCAGCACCAGCGGCTACTTCCAGACCACACCGGCAGCCGTTACGGCGTCAGCCACGTCTTCAGCCGTCCTGAGATCCTCATCTAGGCCCACCAAGGGCCCCCGCCAGTCTAGCAAAACCAAGTCCAAGCCCACTTCTCGAATTCCAGCCAACCCCTACAACTACGGGCCCATCATTGGTTTTCAGACCAAATCCCCCGTGCCTTTGGACTGCCCCACCACCTGTACATGCAATCTGCAAATCTCCGACCTGGGGCTAAACGTGAACTGCCAGGAAAGGAAGATCGAAAACATATCAGATCTAAAGCCCAAGCCATACAATCCTAAAAAGATGTACCTCACAGGAAACTACATTCCTGTGGTACGCAGATCTGATTTTGTGGAGGCCGAGGGACTGGATTTATTGCACCTGGGAAACAATCGGATAGCAGTCATACACGACAGAGCCTTTGGGGATTTAATTAACCTACGTAGGTTGTACTTGAATGGCAATTTGATTGACAGACTCACAGCAGATATGTTCTTTGGGCTAAAGAGTCTGCAGTACTTGTATTTAGAATATAATAAGATTCGGGAGATTGTAGGCGGCACTTTTCGCTTTGTGCCCAATCTCCAGCTTCTGTTCCTCAATAACAATCTTTTAAAGACGTTACCAGGAGGCATTTTCTCCAGTCTGTCTCTGTCCCGCCTCAACCTTCGCAGCAACCACTTTCAAAACCTGCCTGTAAGTGGAGTTCTGGACCAGCTGAAAGCTCTGGTTCAGATTGACCTGTTCGAGAACCCCTGGGATTGCACCTGTGACGTGGTTGGCATGAAAATCTGGTTGGAGCAGCTGAATTCAGGAACGGTGGTCAATGATGTTAAATGCGTGACACCTAAGCGGCTTGCGGGACAGGATATGCGGGTCATTCCCTCTGAGCAATTATGTCCAGACTACTCTGATGTCATCGTGTCCACTGTAGTTCCTTCTGAGGAGCCTTCGGCAGACAGGATCACTACCACAGAGACGCCCCAGAGGTTTAACACCACTTCCAGCAATGTTCCTTTGTCTGTCCTCATTCTGAGCCTCCTTCTAGTTTTCATAATGTCCGTGTTTGTGGCAGCCGGCCTGTTTGTGGTGGTAATGAAGAGGCGCAAAAAGTCTCAGAGTGACCGTACCAGCACAAACAACTCAGACGTAAGCTCTTTCAACCTGCAGTACAATCTCTATAGCAATCGTTCTGTCCCCAAAGTCAAGGCCCCGGCGGGCCACGTCTACGAGTACATTCCCCATCCGTTGGGTCACATGTGCAAAAACCCAATCTACAGGTCCCGGGAAGGGAACACTGTAGAGGATTACTCGGATCTGCATGAGCTCAAGGTCACCTACAGGAGCAACGTAGACCAGGAGGACCAGGAGGTCACCTTGAGGAACCCAAATTACACCGTGAACGTCATCGAGACTCGTGAGCAGCCTTCTCCTGTTCAGGACGCAGAACACTTCTTCAGGGGGATCTTGGAGCCAGATAAGTCTCCATCGACCGCTGGTAGCAGATTTGAATATAAGTACACTGGCCCCGTCCCATACACATACCAACCAAACTTCGACGTCAGGCGCCAGTTCTCACATCCCGAAGGAATACGAGAGACTATGCTTTATGGTACGATGCCAAGTACTGTCTTTGTGGAGCCCAATAGAAATGACTATTTGGAATTAAAGGCAAAACTTCAAATAGAGCCGGACTACCTCGAAGTTCTTGAGAAACAGACAACACAGAGCCAGTTTTAAACCTTGGTCTGTCTATAAATGCAGTAGAAGCATTTCCCCCCTTATGGTGACTCAAACTGGAGGGTGCCTTGGCACAACACTCACCAACTCAAAAGAAAAAAGAAAAATGTCCAAAACCTTCAGTGGGGTGTGCCGAACTATGTTACTTTATTTTCAGAACCACATGGCATTACAGAAATAACTAAGAAAGAAACTAAATAAATAGAGCTCGCTGAACTTGGATGAAAGCACGAGTTGTGATATAAAACTGGCAATGCAAAATCTATTTTTTTAAGTCGATGATTGAATACGCATAAATCTAAGTGTACAGGTTAATCTCATCCAAATACATTTTCAGGAATATAATCATACGGATATTGTGAATTTAAGGGGGTCGGGGAGGGGTTTCATGTTCAAGAACAAAAGAACAAAAAATACTCTCTGACAGAAACACTATACAGCAGCGCATCCAATCGAGCAGGACAGTTTCCCTGCTTTAGTCTGTAAGTAAGTACTGTATTTATTGGTATACTCTTTGCCATGTATTTTCAACATTTTTTCAATGCTCATCAATATTATGTGTGTCATGTCCCATGATTCTCTGTACGAGCATTTCGTTTGTAGTTTCCGATCACTTACTGTAGCTTGCATTGTACAAGTGGCTCTTTTTTTCTTTTCAGCAGTGGCACACCCCAACGTCGAAGAGAGACTCTGCATCATTTAACGATTTCAAAGGAAAAGTGTCTTTGTATGCTGTCTGCACTTTTTGGGAAGATGGAAGGCCACAGGGTCTTCCCAGCTAACATTAGAAGAAAGATTATATATTAAAAATGAATATGTGCATTCATTCTTAATATGTATTTTTAATATGTTATATCAAAATTCATAAATAATAATTGAAGTAATAATTATGTTGTGTAATACTGATATTTTAATGTAACACCTATTTTTATACAAGCATTCGCAATTCTCTTTCCCTTATCGTTTTCATTGTTTTGATTGCTTTGCACTTATTGCACTATATTGACCAAAATATGTCTATGTCATCAATAAATATGATGTCCGGTTCTTATAGATCTTTGTCGGGAATTAAAACCAGCTTGACCACAGGTAACCAACGATTGCAAAGTTAATTCAATAGCTAAATCGATACTCAGGTAGTTTGTCTGTATTGGTTGAGCTCACAAACCCCTTATTCTTCAAGCAGGAGAGCAGCACACACAATAAGCTGCTAAATAGGGTCAACTATTCTAACAGTGCGAGATGGAAGAAGAGATCGATAGTAGCTATTCTGCTAATAATAGAGGTGAGCTATTATTACCAGCAGGTGATACTATATAACCATAAACAGCATATGCAAGTGGAAAACTTCGAAACAAGGGTTTGCATTGAACAATCACACACTCCCTTTTTTTGTTTAGTCGTTTGGAAGCCCTCAGATCAATGGATTATACCTTGATCTTTAAAGGTGCCTCATAAGAAGTTCGCTGTTTGCCCTCTATACCATGACGGACTAAAATATTGGTACATCCAGTGGATTTTAAATTGCTGTGTCGAGTGTTGAGAGGAAGCTGGGAGGGAAGCTGACCTGGCCCTCTGCTCAATGATAAAGAGGTCTGCTTTGTACCCAGTGCCTCACTAGGCTCAAGGGTCCTATTCCACTTTGAGCACGATGTGGATCTTTTTATAGCTGTGAAGCAAAATGAAGGCTGCATCCGAGGATGAGGGGCTTGAATAATTTGGGTAACCTGACAACTTGTCTTTATAAGCTGAAGAGGGTGAATTGCAGCGCTGTAAAGCCACAAAGGGGCTATTGTGAGAGGACCGACCTTGACGTACTCTTACACACTGATGTGCTGCTGAGGGATGTTAATGTAATTAATAATGCGCAAGGGCTGATTGTCATGTGACTGTGTTGTTGTTTTTTTTCTTCCATGCTTAACCATGTATTTTCACAACAAGTGTTCATGTTGCCTGTTTCTCTGTTGTTTTCAATCAAGGAAATGTAGATAAGCAGACATGAATAAAACGTTATGCATCAACATCTTCATAATTGGAGTCTTCCGGATCAGTCTCCTGGGTTCTCCAGCAGGAATACTTCATTTGCATCCAAGGATACCCACATCAGAAGGTCAGACGCCAGGAATGTCGTACTTTCTATAAGGTTGTCGGAAATTCACAGTTGTTTTGATGCCCTGCTTAGGATGCATTCCAAAATGGTGCAATATGGTACCGTTCGCCTAAATGATCTCCATTTAAATGCATGCCTGTTCCTCGTACCATTAGCTGATATTGTTTTTGGCCACCGAGCTAATGTGTGCTCTGAACCGAAGGATATTTTTGAACAGCGAGGGCTGCATTACTGATTGGGTGGCATGAAAGTAAGACAAAAACATCAGTTGCGTACTTCCACATGCGCAAATTGCAAATGATGCCTCTTAATCGGCATGATGGGCTTTGGGAGGGGCCGTCAGGGGAGCCTACCATGTTTAATTTCCCCACTGATTATTTCACTTATCTCATTTTCGGGGGGGTCACTGCTGCAGAGAGGACCTGGGAGGGAGATGGCATGCGATTGACGACATTTGCAATTGAGTTCAAGGAGGTTTGGCTAATTGAGAAGGCAGCGATGATATCTGACAGGCACCAATGAGTCTGTTGATTAGTTTAATCATGGTATTTAATGGAACTCCTTGAGCCGTGGGGAAACGCTAAAGTGCGATAATTTTGCAGGTTGGGAGTCATTTTAAGCCTCTGTAACAATGTGAGTTTGCCGTCTGGCCTGGAGATGTTCAAAGTCGTGTTTGCTTATTCATTGCTAATTTGTTTGCACACCTATTCGTATGGGTTTTCTGAATGATTGAGTGCGGTTCTTTTGCTTCTTGTGTGGGTGTTTTGACTGGAACGAATCTGCAGCTCTGCATTGTTTGTATTGCTTTTTGCTTGCATTTGACGTGCTCTTTCGGTGCTTTTAAAACCTGGGTTGGTGTTTTAAAACCTGGAACTTTTGTGCATATGTGAACACAGCAATTGTGGTTTCGACCCTCTTGAGAATGAAATCTGGTGTGGTTAACTTGTGAGATAACTAATAGACTATTTTTACAAGACAGTGAAGATTTTCAAAGGTCATCAGCATCTTAAATCATTTAACATTTAGATATAAAAAAAAAACTAAAAAAACATGTGCATTTATAAAGCTATATCAAATAAATAAATAAAAATTTTCTCTCTATATATATGTTGTTATATACATGTTGTTCCAAGATAAATCCATTAAGTTTACTTAATTGTTTTTACAAATTTAAGTGGATTAAACATAAAACAATTAAGTTGTCTGCCCAAAAGACTCAAGAATTGTGTTGTTTCAACTCTTTTTAAATAAGTATTTTGAACAAGCAGCAAAAGTATTAAAAAAATAAATAAATAAATAAATAAATAAATAAATAAATATATATATATATACAGTGCTCAGCAAATATAAGTACACCCCTCACAAATCTATCTTTTAAATTCATATTATTAATAGGAAGCTATACAATATTATATTTGTGCATATACATTAGATTAGTCAGTACTGAAGCCAAATCTGAAGCTTATCTAACAAAATAACTTACGATAACGGTCCAAAAACTAGTACACTCAAATTTATATGTTATAAAAAAATATTAAATACAAATTTAAAAAAAAGGAAAAATGCAATATTTAATTAAAAATAATAAAATAATTTTGTTTGCAATATTTTGCTTGAATTTAATTGCATTATCTTAATATCTATATTGCATTATCTTAATATCTATATATTTAAATATATATATATATA
>CAIGQV010016298.1:8500485-8511968 GCA_903798115.1 Danio jaintianensis
ACTTTTTTATTTTATTTTATTTCATTATTTTACTTTATATTTTGTTTATGTTTTATATTTAATTTTGTTTTATTTTTACTTTAGTTTTGATTTTATTTTATTATTTTTATAGTTAATTATTTATTTTAGCAACTTTTAATAAAGCTTTCCTAAAACCATGTTGACGACACATCATTTGTAACAAGTCATACAAGAACCCCTAATAATCTGAGCACTGGTTTCTCTGTTCGCTATGCCTTTACACAGTTTATTCTGTTTAACTAACTTCCTTTTCCTTTTTTTTTTGGTTTGGTTTGGTCAGGCAGTCACATGATGGATTGCTTAATTAAGGTGAAAGACAATGAGTGAGTGCTTTCATTGTGTTTTGGCCTCTCTGGATTGGAGGAAAAATTGATTGCTCTTTTAAGACAACTTCCTGTGGCCCTTGGGAAATGTCACATATTTCATTTACAGGCATTTGAGCCTTTGTTCCCTGCAGAGGATCGAGCATCAGACACTGTAAACTCACTGTAAACTCAGGCGTACAGTCACAGATGGAGGAAAATCATATTAATGCTGACTTCTATAAAATGACCAGCGCATTAGTCTAACTACAGTACAATCACAGTGTTACTGTAGTGTCACAGAGAAATCACTGCAGCTTTTTTATTTTACTGCATTTAATTTCATTGAGCACGTGCGTAAATCTCACACAATGTTCAAAAACGTCTAGGTCAAATTTCAGCCAACAATTTATCTAAAATGCAATCCATCAATCAATGAATCAATATTCATGTATATATGTAATAAATTAGGAGAAAATTGAGATTAGTATAAAAACAACGCACATTTAAATAAAAAAATAATAATAATAAATGAAGAGAAAAGATGCAATTAATGATTTGATTTATTTTTTTACTGATTTATATATTTTAAAAAATCTTTTTAGATTTCCATATTTAAAAAAAAAATTATATCATAATTTTCTATGAAAATATGTTCACTTCAATATTTATAAATAAATAAATAAATAAATAACATTTATTGTACAATATTGTTCATTCAATCATTTTCTCTTCGGCTTAGTCCCTTTATTAATCTGGGGTCACCACAACAGAGTGAACCGTCATTATTGTTGCTATTATCATTATTATTATTATTATTATTATTATTACATGCAAAATGTGTTATTTATTATTATTGTTATTATTAATATTTATAATTATTATTATATGCAAGATGTGTTATTTATTATTATTATATGCAAGATGTGTTATTTACTATTATTATTATTATTATTATATGCAAAATGTGTTATTTATTATTATTACTATTATTAGTGTTATTATTATTATTATTTATAATAAGAATTATTATTATATATAAATGTGGCCTTTTTTGCAAGATTTACCCACCTGTATTTAAATCCTCTTAACTATCCATTTAAACAATGGGTCTTGGTTAATCCCAGTCACAAATCTCCAGCCCAGTTCTTGTACAGTGGCGTCTCATTTGTATTCTCGGTTTTAATGCATCCGCACAGCCGATGCAAATGCACTTACAGTTGTATAAGCGCGTCACATGCCTGCAGCGCAATGAAGACGGATACTTAAACTGCAGGCCACAGATTATGAGCAGTGTTCCACTACACATTTATTCACTACACTTGACTACAAACAGCGAGAGAGAGAGAGAGAGAGAGAGAGAGAGAGAGAGAGAGAGAGAGAGAGAGAGAGAGAGAGAGAGAGAGAGAGAGAGGGAAAGAGAGAGAGAGAGAGAGAGAGAGAGAGAGAGAGAGAGAGAGAGAGAGAGAGAGAGAGAGAGAGAGAGAGGAGCTTTTTGTGTTGTCACAGTCAGAGAGGTTTTCCGGATGTCTATAACTTTTAATGCTTTGTAGACCAAAAAGTTAAAACTACGCCGCCATGCTACAAACGACTAAATGTCATCAGTGGCATGATTAATAAAAAATAAAAAACTGCAAATTTTGAATATATATTTTTTTTAAACTTTGTTTTATATTAACATCTTAATACATAACTAATTATATATTACTAGCAAACTTTAAAAGATTATTTTACAATTTTACATTGTCATTTCAAAAATAAAAATCACATCTAATTATTAATTTTACCAACCCTTTCAAACATTCACTGTATTACACGCATTATACAATTATACATATATTTTTTGCTACTTGAATAAAAATACATTTTGCCTGCCCAACAAACGTCCTATATACACTACCGTCAAAAGTTTGGGGTAAGTTTTTTTTTTTTTTAAGAAAATTATTCTGTTCATCAATGCAGCGTTTATTAAATGTAAAAAAAAAAAAATTACATTTTTAATTATTTATTCAAATTTTAAATAACTGCTTTCTTATTGTTTGTAGTTTCAAATGAAATTATTACTCCAGTCATTATTGCTTTTATTACTATTACCATTAATAATACAAATATTAATAATACTAATACTACTACTAATAATAATAATAATAATTAATATTAGAGTGATTTCTGAAGGATCATGTGACTCTGAAGACTGGAGTAATGAAGCTGAAAATTCATCTTTAAAATCACTGGAATAAATTATTAAATTAAATGATAAACAACTTTTGAACAGTTATTTTATAGTGCAATAACATTTCACAATTTTACAATTCGTACTATATTTTTGATTAAATAAATGCAGCCTTGGTTTGCAGGAGAAGCTTATTTTAAAACATTTCAAAATCCTACTGACCCCAAACTTTTAACCGGTTATATATATATATATATATATATTTTTTTTTATTTTTTTTCTGCATTTTGGACACCTTAAAACTGTAAAATAGATATAGGGATGCTGAAACTTTCATTAAAATGCTCAAAAATATTCTACACTAAACAAAAAAATTGAAAAAAAAAAAATATTGACAAAACCCCCAATGGAACAGTTTCTCTATAGAGATAAACATTCAATGATCATATTCAATAATATTTAACACCACAAAACCTACTACCATACTAGCAATTTCATATTGACCACAACTTAAAAATTATTTAATCTCCAACTACACTTCAGATACTATTATTATGGCATCACTTTAATTCTCTATATCTAAAAGACTCCATATCATTCATTCAACTGAAATATTTAAACTCCACACTAACCTTTAAATATACTTTAAAAATAAGTCCCGCATCTTTATTATGCTTATCCTCCATCCTATTTCTCCTTATAACATGAATTAAGCTTGTCCAACCAAAATAAATCAGCTGCCACTTTACCCTTTGTATTGACAATACTCATTCATTCATTTTCCTTCGGCTTAGTGCCTTTATTCATCAGGGGTCGCCACAGCGGAATGAACCGCCAACTTCTCCAGCATATGTTTTACACAGCGGATGCCCCAGTACCCAACCCAGTACTGGGAAACATCCATACACTCTCATTCACACACACACACAATGGCCAATTTAGTTTATTCAATTCACCTATACCACATGTTTGGACTGTGGGGGAAACCGGAGCACCCGGAGGAAACCCACACCAACACGGGGAGAACATGCAAACTCCACACAGAAATGCCAACTGACCCAGCCGGGACTTGAACCAGCGACCTTCTGCTGTGAGGCGACAGTGCTAACCACTGAGCCACCATGTTGCCCTTTGACAATACTTCATTCCTAAAATAAACACATTAGGAGTGAAATTTCCTTGAAAACAAGTCCATAAATACAAAAAAAAAAAAAAAAAAAGATTTCAATCTACTACGTTCCATAAAACAATGAAACTTTCCCCACTAAAAAAAACACATTTGTCACATTTGAGTTAATACCTTCAAGTTTTCTCTGTAGAGAAAGAGAGAGAGAGAGAAGAAGAGAGAAACACAGATCCTCACAGCATGACAATGCTCCTGAAATAAAGGATGCAGATGATTAGTCCGAATGCAAACCGGAATTGGAAAAGCAATCAGAAGTTTTCCAGGAGGTGCCATGCGGTCCTCATTGATTGCCATCAACATTTTAGATGACGCACCTCTATTTGCCTTGCAAAAATACTCTGGGGCTGATGCTTGCCACCAGTGTTGGGGAAAAAAGTAATATATTACAATTTAATGTCACTTAAAGGTGCCCTATAAAGAAAATCTGGGTATTACCTAGGCATAGTTGAATAATAAGAGATCAGTGGATGGAAATGGCCATACCGTGAGCCTCAGACACCATTGTTTCCACCGTTTCCCCAGTGGAAAAGGCCAATCAGAACACAAAACAGACTGTTGCGTGACTCACAGGCCATGCTCTCATCATTTACATACACTTTAGGTCAGGTTTTACATCATCCGGACCTGACAAGCAGCCATGTCATCAGGAGGACTGATATTTTGCTTTGGGATCATTATTTCTCCCATTATTTTCTGGGATCATTTGATAAGCCACAACGTTTCCTAGTGAGACAACGATGATCATTGTCCTCCCTTAGTTATTTTTAAGTTCATATCAAACTTCCTATGCATGTGGGACTTTTATTTTGAAAACAGGAGATGCAGACTGTTTACTATGCATTACTGAGAAACGAGTGCATGGGGCATCTGGTCCAACTCGTTCAAAATGCAAGATTTATTATAGATTTATTCATCGCCACTCCAAACAGGCATACGGTATGTTTGATTGCATATTTTGTTAATTTATCTTTATTAAACATAATCTGTTCATGCAAAGGTTGATATTAATTCCCGGCTGTGTTGTATTTGACATTATAGGTTAAAAATACAACACAACACATCTCTATCGGTCTCTTTTGTGAGTTAATTTATAATTTAGGTAATTTAAAACAGATCTTGCGAGCAAAACGGGTTAACGTTAACGTGATGGGTTTATATTAGAGAGTTAAGTTAAAAAGACTTAACTAGGCATCTACTTCGTTTGTTAAAATATTTTTTTTGGCAAATCAAGTATTATTATATTGCTAGTTTTAGCGTATTTCCTTCTGTGCATGTGTGTGAGCTGCATGTCAGAACGAAGCTCATTAATATCTACGACAATCCAAATACGGTCAATATGAACCTGCTGAAATATCATTCATTCATTCATTTTCTTTTCGGCTTAGTCCCTTTAATAATCTGGGGTCGCCACAGCGGGATGAACTGCCAACTTATCCAGCATATGTTTTACGCAGCAGATGCCCTTCCAGCTGCAACCCATCACTGGGAAACATCCATACACACATGCACTACGGACAATTTAGCTTACCCAATTCACCTATGTGTTTGGACTGTGGGAGAGCACCCGGAGGAAACCCACGCAAACACGGGGAGAACATGCAAACTCCACACAGAAATGCCAACTGACTCAGCCGAGGCTCGAACCAGCAACCCTCTTGCTGTGAGGCGATCGTGCTACCCATTGCGCCACCGTGACGCCCCCTGCTGAAATATGATTAATAATAATAATAATAAATAATATAATAATTAAACAATAAATACAAGTATTGTTCATTCTTAGTTTAAGTATGTAAATAAATTAACTTACATTATTTAATGGATTTAATGGAATAATGTAAATTATGACCATTTATTTATTTATTGTTTGTTTGTTTGTATTTATTTATACAATTAGAGGGAAATTCCACCATGCTTTTCATTAGTAAAAGGGATGCATGTATGGATGGATGAATAGATAGACACATAAGTAAAGTCTGTTTTGTTGCATAAACCTCATGATTAAGTGAAATCAATAATGTGCTAAGAACATATTTTCAAAGCGGTTTGTATTTTTCTGCACTCTTTCCTCCATTTCACGCTGGGATGGCAGATTTCTGGAGATGTTTGGGTGAAGAGGATGAAGGCTGATCAAAGATAAACCCAGACATCCTCTCAGGTGAATGAAATATTTATTTGTTACCTCTTAAATTCATTTCAAATTTCTTTTGTTACCGGTTCTCCACACGCTCAGCCTCTCACTGACGGATTGTGTGTGAATAACAGCAATAGGAAGCGATACAGGCGTAAAAATACATCACGCAAGAGTTTTATTTCTTCCGTGAACGTTGAGGCTATGTCTGAAAGCTGCCTTGCTGATCTGCTTTACAGTCAGTCAGTCAGTCAGTCAGTCAGTCATTTAACCAACGGTGTTTGTGTTAGAAAGTAAACAAGTTTAAAATCTTCCAATGCCCTGTAATAAGAGACAGAAGCTGAGTTTGAAACATAACCAAAGACTATAGAAGACATGTCAGTCTTATAGTTTTGAATGGGAAAAAATTGTGTAACAGTCAATATGGTGAATTAAGCCCCACCTTCTATTACAGGAGCCAATAGACTGATGATTCTCTGGGGGAGGGGTTTGGTCCAGACAGTTCCTGCAGTTGTTTTGAACCCTTTGGGGTCAGCAAATACACTGGAATCTCAGCAAACACTTGCTTCACAGAAATTATAAATATATCCACATAAAGCTTGAAATCTCTATTTTTAAATGAACCAACTACACTTTAAAAAACAACCCAGGCTCATTCTGATTACGTACCCCTATATACATTTCTGGAGAGAGCAAAATACGTCCCTGGAGCTGTTTTTTTTTTGCAGTTTTTGTAAACCCAACCAATAGTGTTTTAAAAAGCACTGATTGACCCGCCCACCCATTTCCCTAAACCCAACCGCAGTGTTTTAAAAAGCAATCCAAAAAAAGAAAAGCCCTCGCCTGATTTTTACGTTTTCAGATTTTACCACATTCTTACCCTGTTATTTACTTGTTTATTTTATTTTTTAGCTTTTGTTTTTGTCTTACCTGCTTTCTGGAACCGTTCTTCACTGGACTCAAACCCCGTTGTCGCAGTCAACTCCGCTCTGCGTCTCAAGTCCGCCGACGTACACGGCGAGCCACTGGACAAACTGTTAACAGCGGAAAAGCCGTCCATACGGAGGTAAGCGGTTAGCTGGTTAGCGAGAAAAGGAACTGTGTCATATCGCCCCCTAGTGTTCATTTTAAAGATGAAATGCAGCCATACGCACCTCTGGCTACATAATTTGCGATCTCCAGAAATGTATATAGGGCTACATTTTCAGAATGAGCCTATGTTGAACAAAAATGTTCTCTGATTTTGTAATGTGTATGAAATGAGCTTGTGGTACAGTCTATTCCCACTAAACACATCACATGACTCGAACTCGAACTTGTAAACAAAGAGGTCGCCGTGATTTTTGGAGGAGATTTGTCATCAGGACAATTTGGGAATTATTTAAGAAGATGCAATTGGTTGAGGCATTATTCAGACATAAATAAGAGGTACTGGCCGGTACGGGCCCTATGACAACATTCTGATGGTCTGATCGCGGACGAAAGTGAAGAGCAGGGTGGGGGGTGGGGAGTTGGGGTTTGTCACGAATGTGAAGGGGGGGTTGTGGTGGTGGGTGTTGGTTTTGGGCCTGTATGGTGTCGCAGACGACAGTGAAGAGCGGTGGGAGGGTGGTGTCACGGACAAAAGTGAGGAACAGAGAGGGGTGATTGTGTCGCGGACGAAAGTGAATCATGGGGGGGTCTGGGGAAAGGGGAGTGAAGAGCGGGGGCGTGACATTGTGGGGCCCAAAACAGCGTTGGCCCTTAAAATTGTCCTAACTTTCCTACCCTTGGTGGCACCCCTGAAAGAGGTGATAATGTGTAACACATAAACAGAAACAGCCATAAAGGAGGTTGGTATCGTGATGTCATTCCCTTTGAGTGTGCATACGCATTAGATTGGGCAACCTGAAAAAAAATGCAGGTTTTGTGTGATTTGAATGTTTGGAAACTAAATGTAAGAGACAGTTGTTGTTTCATTTTATTGGTGATTCCAAATATGAAATTCAATTGAAAGCTTGGCAGCAGTTTTGGAGACAATATGATCACATCACCCCAATTTTAGCTTCCTTACACTGGGTGCCTGTTAAGTTCCGTACGGATTATAAAATATTGCTTCTTACCTATAAAGCTTTAAAAAATCTAGCTCCTGTTTATCTAACCAACCTTCTGTCTCACTACAATCCAACCTTGTCTTTAAGCTCTTAAAACGCAGGGCTTCTGGTAGTACTCAGAATAGCAAAGTCCACTAAAGGAGGTTGAGCCTTCTCGTATAAGGTTCCCAAACTCTGAAACAGCCTTCCTGATAATGTTTGAGGCTCAGACACACTCTCTCAGTTCAAAACTAGATTAAAGACCTATCTTTTCAGTAAAGCATATATACATTTCCATATTTGTGAGTTTATTTTCCTGTTTTATTTCCAGTATTGCAAATATGTTGTGTTTTTGTCCTGTTTAATTATGTTTCACATTATTTTATCAGCCTGTGTTTCTCAAGGGCAAGTGAGGATCTTTGAAGACTGCAAAGTTTCCTCCTCCAGTGTGGCTCTTTGATCTGAGCTAAAGAGACCAGGTCCAATCGATTTCTCTCAATAATCTTGTTTACCTAGACATGGTTCAGAAAAGCGGACACAGAACCACTCACTCACCCACTCACATCTGCATCCAGAACAACCTGAATGCTCCTGAATGACCATGGAAATACAGCAGAGACTCTAGAAGGCACTGCAATGCGATGAGAGCTGAATGTCAAACTCTACTGATTTGATAACAACAACAACAACAACAACAATAATTATTATTAATAGTTTTTTATAGTTGTTTGTTAGTTTAACCAGATAATATAATTCATTGTCCTTTTCTAACATTTTATTGACTTCTATAGAAAATAGTAGATTTTTTTATGTTGTTATATTAGAACATTCAAGAAACTAAAATATGAGTATCGAATGAAAATTTAAATATATTTGCTCAGAAACTAGCTGCAATATTATAAATTTACTACACACACACACACACACACACACACACACACACACACACACACACACACACACACACTTTCATTTTGAAAAAAAAAAAAGCCAAGGAGACCAATTCCAAGTGATTGATTGAGCCATGGTCACTTACCCATTCACTCACTTGATCCACTCACTCTCATAGAACAGGAAGAGCTAGATAAACTTATAAATGCTTCTAAACCAGCTACATGTATGTTAGACCCAATTCCAACTAAATTACTGAAAGAAATGCTACCTGTAATGGGAGAACCTCTTCTTAACCTCTTCAACTCTTCTCTATCTTTAGGCCATTTTCCAAATCATTTTAAGCTAGCTGTTATTAAGCCTATTATTAAGAAACCACAACTGGACCCCAGCAACTTAGCTAATTATAGGCCTATTTCAAATCTTCCATTTATGTCTAAAATACTAGAAAAAGTTGTTTCTGCCCAATTATGCCCCTTTCTGCAGATGAACAATGTTTTTGAAGTATTTCAGTCAGGTTTCAGGCCTCATCACAGTACAGAAACCGCATTAGTGAAAATAACCAACGATTTACTCTTAGCTGCTGACCAAGGGTGCATCTCGTTATTAGTTTTACTTGATCTCAGTTCTGCATTTGACACCATCGACCACAATATCCTCAAAGATCGCTTAAATTCTACAGGCGTCCAGGGACAGGCTCTACAATGGTTTAAGTCATACTTAACTGACCGTTACCAGTTTGTGAATATAAATGGACAGCTTTCTCAGGTCAGGCCAGTACAGTATGGGGTGCCTCAAGGATCAGTTTTAGGCCCTTTGCTGTTCACAATATACATGCTACCCCTGGGAGACATTATAAGAAGACACGGGATCAGCTTTCACTGCTATGCAGATGATACTCAATTATATATTTCAACAAAACCTGATGAGACATGTGAACTGTCTAAGCTAACTGAATGTATTAAAGATGTTAAAGACTGGATGACCAACAATTTCCTTCTCTTAAATTCAGACAAAACAGAATTATTAATTATTGGGCCTAAATCCTGTACACAGCAGATCTCACAACTCGACCTGCAATTAGAGGGACACAAAGTTAGCATTAGCTCTACTGTAAAAGATCTGGGTGTTATACTAGACAGCAATTTAACTTTTGAAAATCATATCTCCCATGTCACAAAAACCGCCTTCTTTCATCTGAGAAATATCGCTAAGTTACGAAGTATGCTATCCATCGCAGATGCAGAAAAACTAGTTCATGCTTTCATGACTTCTAGGCTGGACTACTGTAATGCTCTGTTCGCTGGTTGCCCAGCATCCTCTATTAATAAACTTCAGCTAGTACAAAATGCAGCTGCCAGAGTTCTTACCAGGTCTAGAAAATATGATCATATCACCCCAATTTTATCCTCCTTAAACTGGGTGCCTGTTAAGTTCCGTATTGATTGTAAAATATTGCTTCTTACCTATAAAGCTTTAAATAATCTAGCTCCTGTTTACCTAACCAACCTTCTGTCTCGCTACAATCCAACCCGCTCTTTAAAGTCTCAAAACTCAGGGCTTCTGGTAGTACTTAGAATAGCAAAGTCGAGTAAAGGTGGTCGAGCCTTCTCATTTATGGCTCCTAAACTCTGGAATAGCCTTCCTGATAATGTCCAAGGCTCAGACACACTCTCTCAGTTCAAAACTAGATTAAAGACCTATCTTTTTAGTAAAGCATACACTCAATGCATCGCATAACGGTATGATGCATGAATGTGCTCCACGCAGGTGAGCTGGCTCGACATCACCTGTAGGACACACTCCTCAATACACAACATTGTGTTAGAAACTCTCATATGCTTTACATGTTTGTTTCTATGTTTGTTTATTTAACTGCTATTTTCATCTATAACACTCCATTTTTGCATCTCGTTTAAATACACTATGAACAGCAGCTACGCTAATTATTTTCTTTATTCTCTATTTCCACCTGGGGATACTCATTCCGAGGTCCCTAGAGACTATGCAGCACCATTGATGCGATCCAAGACCTGTGAAGAGATGATCCCAAGGTATCCATAATCCTGGACCAGGTCGTATCCCGAGCATGAGAAATGGAATGCATGAGACTGATTCCTGAATGACCACTGTGATAAACGAGTCCCCACATTGATCCTGCGGGCCAACCTGACCGCCTGCCGGTGCCCTACTCACACCTGCAGCTTCTCCACGATGGACGTCCAGCTTCTTCAGCCTCCAGCGCCTAGACGGCAGCTCTGAACAGGAAGTTTGGCCAGATGAAAAATGGTCGTGCCTAACAGAGCCTAGTTTCTCTCGAGGTTTTTTTCCCCTTCACTTCCCCAATTGGTGAAGTTTTTTTTTTCCTCGCCACTGTCTTGCTCGGATTGGGACTTGTGAAGCTGTGCTTCGGTGGATTTGCTCTACAGTGTTTGAACTTTCAGCAGTGAAATTTAAACCACACTGAACTAAACTACACTGAACTTCAACTCTGAAATCTGGACTTTACTAGAACTCTGTTAAGCTGCTTTGACACAATCTACATTGTGAAAAGCGCTATATAAATAAACTTGACTTGACTCACTCATCCATTCAGTCACTCACTTGACTCACTCCCTCACCCAACCCACTCACTCATCCATTCACTCACCCACTCACTCATCCACTTGACCCACTCACTCATCCATTCACTCATTTGACCCACTCACTC
>CAIGQV010016298.1:8521120-8532892 GCA_903798115.1 Danio jaintianensis
TTAAGTTGTCAAATATTTTATTTATTCATTCATTTATTTAAATATATTTGAATATATTTTTACAATAGAAAAACACAAGCATAAAAACACACACGCACACGCACACACACACACACACACACACACACACACACACACACAGTATTTATTTTCTTTCTCACAAAGAAATTCATTCATTCATTCATTTTCCTTTGGCTTGTTTGGACTGTGGGGGAAACCAAAGCACCCGGAGGAAAACCACACTAACACGAGGAGAACATGCAAACTCCGCACAGGAATGCCAACTGACCCAGCCGAAGTGAAGTGAAGTGAAGTGTAGTGTGGCCAAGTATGGTGTCCCATACTTGGAATTTGTGCTCTGCATTTAACCCATCCAAGTGCACACACACAGTTAGTGAACACACACATACCGTGAACACACACCCGGAGCAGTGGGCAGCCATGCTGCGGCGCCCGGGGAGCAGTTGGGGGGAACGGTGCCTTGCTCAAGGGACTCACCTCAGTCGTGGTATTGAGGGTGGTGGAGAGTGCTGGTCATTCACTCCCCCCACCCCCAATTCCCGCTGGTACCGAGTATCGAACCAGCAACCTTCGGATCACGAGTCCAACACTCTAACCACCAGGCCACGACTGAGCCGGGACTCAAACCAGCGACCTTCTTGCTGTGAGGCGACAGTGCTAACCACTTAGCCACCGTGCCGCCCACAAAGAAGAAATACGAAATAAAATTAATTACTATTACATTATGCATCTTCTTAAAGGATTTACTATGTTCTTTTCTGTTATTAAAACAAGTAGTTTTTAGAAATAGTTTTTATCTTGGCCTTCTTGCACGTTCAAAAAAAAAAGTAGCTTCAACTTAAAACTGTAAGACAACTTGCTTTTTGGTTTTTTATTTATTAGCTTTTTTTAGACTCAAACTTACAGTAAATCGAGTCAAGTGCAGTATTTAAGTTAAAAGTTGAGTCAACAAAAAAAAAAGCTGTGCAGCAAGTTGCCTTACAATTTTAAGTTGAGTCAACTATTTCATTCATTCATATTCTTACAGTGTGGTTAATACAGACCCAAATGCATTATGAGGGTTAAGAAATTACGAAACGAAAACCTATTCGTTTATTATTATTTTCTCCATATTGTCAGCCACATTTACGCGCGGAATATAATTACAGTCACGCATTTCTCCCACAATTGCGGTAAACCTTTAATCACAATATGTTTTTCCTGAGAGAAACGTGTAATGTATTCTGTACTGTGGGGACAAGGGGTTCGAAAATTAGGATTTCACGGTTAATGACTTTGATTCAGATAAGCCCTAATCCCCATTTAAATCCTGCATAATGACTTCACTATTGCATTTTTATTATATTTATATCTCATCCCACCGCACGCCTCGTAGAAGAAGTTTTTTTTAGTTATTTTTTTTATCCTGAAGTTCACAAAAGTTGTCTAACAGGACGAGCACCAGGGGCCTTTGGATTAGTGAACTAAAGCACAGGGACTGAAAGCGAGGCTGTAATGAAGCTCCTGAAAGCGGTGCATGAATATCTGATTAATCCCTCATAGAGTTACATGCGGAGTGCAGACGCTGTTTGCCTGTAAGCATGTGTGTGTGTGTTTGTTTTTGGTTTCTGGTTCCATTAATTTCAAGCAATCAGTCTTTAGGGTTAGCTCAGGGTTGCAGTTTTCAGCAACATTCGTGTCAACCTTTCAGTTGTCATTATCAACCCTGGTTCGTTATATAAGGATTTGGTTCGGGGCTGGACATCGGGAATTTTTAGAGTTTGTTCTAGTTCCAAAATTCATGTTTCTTTCTCACTCATTTACATTAGAGGATTAATTAATGGCGCATGGTCATGGCTTAGTAGACGATTCTCTATTACTGGTGTTTTTGTGGACCATGCTGAGTAGAATCTGTCTTGTACTGCTTCTCAAATTCAAATTTAAATTAATTAATGAATTAATTAATGAATAAAAAAAAAAAGTTAGTTTGGGTTTCCAAATGAAACACCAAGCAATCATTTATGCTAAAAACATTCTGTAGGACATGTTGGTTTTGATTGATTTGATTGAACTTTCCAAATATGAAGTGAATGATTAAAATATCTTCATGAGAAAGCATTTACAGTGACAGAAGTTACAAAACAATTTGAGGAATGACTTTCGATCATTTTTTAAGTGATGGTTCTGATATTTAATGATTTATTTTATTGTATTATACATTTTATCTTCCTTACACTGACTGCCTGTTAAGTTCCATATTGATTCTGAAACTATTGCTTTCTTATCTATAAAGCTTTAAATAGCTCCTGTTTATCTAACCAAAGGGCTTCTGGTAATACCCAGAACAGCAAAGTCAACTAAAGGAGGTTGAGCCTTCTCATATATGGTTCCTAAACTCTGGAATAGCCTACCTGATAATGTCAGAGCCTCAGACACATTTTCTTAGTTTAAAACTAGATGAAAAATTCTTCTTTTTAGTAAAGCATATACACAATGCATCACATGACTGTAGGATAGAGTTAAATTCAACTCATCAAATGCGTTCTTTCATATTACATTAATATCTCTTATGCAAATTTGATCTGACTCAAGATTGGTGAGTGCTACTCGATCAGATCCAATACCTCTGAAGAAATGATGCCAACCTTATGAGGACTTGAAGAGATAATAATATAAAGAAATGCAAACCATCCAAGAACTTCGATAACAAAAAAAAACACTTAATACACAAATAGCACCATACAAGTAAACTTAATAACCTTTATTTTTAAAAGTGTATAAAACATTTGGTGCATTAAAAAGGTTTTGTGGATTTTTTGGAAGAATTCACTTCACTGTCTAGAGTCTGTCTAAAGGGTTTTTTTTCACTACAGCTATGAAATGTCAACACTTAAAGTAAGTATTTTATTCCTTCATTCATTTTCCTTTGGCTTACTCCCTTTATTCATCTGGGATTGCCACAGTGGAATGAACCACCAACTTATCCAGTATATGTTTTGCCCTTCCAGCTGCAACCCAGCATTGAGAAACATCCATACACTCTCATTCACACACACACACTACGGCCAATTTAGTTTATTCAATTCACCTATAGCGCATGTCTTTGGACTTGTGGGGGAAACCGGAGCATGCCGGAAACCGGAAATGCCAACCCACCCAGACGGGACTCGAACCAGCAACCTTCTTGCTGTGAGGTGACAGTACTAACCACTGAGCCACCATGTCGCCCTGTAAGTATTTTATAACTTTCGTATTAATTTTGACAATATTCTTACAAAAATGTTATATTTTTAGGGGAAAAACTAAAAAGTTCCACCTCTAAACCCAGACCAAATGCAAATTCTCCACCAATTTCAGTAGCTAGAATAGTTTAAATTCCACTCATTTACATCTTAAAAGAAATTAATGATGTGGCCATGGCTAAGTGGTTTGTGTGTACATCCTCCAATTATTTATTTATCAAAAATCGTTTATGCTAAAAATGTTATCCTGGCCCTTGGGTTCTTTCAAATGAATTTTAAATGCTTTGCAAGTTTCAAAGTATAAACTTTTTATTTCCCCACATCTCCTATAATTACTATCGTGTTATAATATCGTGTAATATAATTATTTTTTGGCATGTTTGTGCAGCAGGAACTTTTATTTTTATTTTCTACATTTTAAATCCATCAGTAAAGTGTGATTGTTTTAATGTATATTAAATTATGTTAATTATACTACTGAATTGCATGAAATTGTAAACTAATCTAATAATATTATGATAAATTATACAGAAGCAAATCTTAAATAAATTAGTTGAATTTCCGGCTTTGATTTTCAGACAGATTTTTCATTTTGATGTCATTTATATTACGACATGGGTATAAATTAGGTATTACAATGTTGACTTAATACTTACTGTTTTGTTTTTTTTCCACATTCAAATTTTGTTGTAGGTTTCCTATTAGGGTTGAGTTCAGGGTTAGGTTTAGGCCATATATGAATTTTTTTTCACAGTGCAAAATACATTACGCCTATGGAGAGTCCTCATAAATCACAAGAAACAATGTGTGTGTATGTGTGCTTGTTTATGTGGTTTACAAAGACATATATTTGTATAATGACATGGGTATGACAATGTTAATGTGGTTTATGAGAACATGACTTGTGCCCTCATAATTAAAAAAGCTTAAAAATCATACTTAAGGAGGTCTTTAGACATTCAGAATCTACCCCAGGTTTCCTGCGAAGGTTAGGCTTAGGGATATGGTTCGATTAAGGCAACATAATAGTTTTTACCAGCCTGATTTCATGAGGAAACTTAACTATTTGACGTTTTGTCAGTTTAGTAACTAATTTGTATGAAAATTAATTTTGGTGTCTCCCCACTTAATAATTAAATAATTTAATTAATCTAAGTTTATTTATTTATTTATTTATTTATTTATTCAAAAGTATAATAATAATAATAATAATTATTATTATTATTATTATCATCATTTTTATTATTATTATTATTAATATTGTAGTTGTTTATTGTTGTTTATTTTTAAGACAAGAGTTAAAATGGTTGAAACCTGCTGCATATCAAAGTGAACCGAGAAAGAGAAAAAAGTAGAAATACAGACAAAACCCATATTTAAATCAATATATGCAGAAGGACAAAGCAAGAGAGAGAAGTTGGTCAATAATATGAGCAGAATGATGTGTGTGTACGTGAGCCAAAACAGATCCGTCTGCTCATGTGTGTGTATGTGTGTGTGTGTTTGTCTGTGTGTTTAAGCAGTGAGACGGTTAAATAGCAATACACACATACAGTATACACATCACAAAACAAGCATGAAAATATCAAAGGCCTCTAGGTGCTTTTAATTTTTCGTCTAGGTAGGCCAGGCAATAAAAAGTGTGGCTTATGATGATAAGACGAAACTGCTTGGCCACATCAATCCAGTTACATGGGAAAAAAAGCTATTGGTATGTTTTAAATATATATATTTTTTCCTGCTCCAGAATGGCCCGGCTTTTGGGTCTGGAGCATGCAAAGCCATTTCCGGCTCTGAAAGGATCACTATAGTCATTGATGGGTTTGTGTGTCTTGATACATGTGAGCTGAGGAATTGGAAAGGTTGGGCTTAGAAACAGCTTACGGCTTTTTTTTTTTTTTTTTTTTTTGCAGAAATGCTGTAATTCAGGTCTGCAAAACTGGTGGTGCTTGAATCCTCTACTTGAATAAGTTTGGATAGAGTAACGGGGATAAGCCTTACACATGCCGGATCATGTCGCCTGTTTCTCCGCGTATATGGAAGGAGTTTTTCCTAATTGAGCGTAAATAACCGGCTTTTCCTGGTATTTCGCTTTGTTTCTTTGATTTGGAGTAAACACTCGTGTAAATGCATGGCAGAGTCCTTGAGAACTGCTGTAATGTTGAGGAAAATAAATCTCGAGTGTGAGAAGTGAATGGCGGCACTAATGCATGATTATGAAATCTCATTCAAGTGGAAGAAATAGGGTGAATTCAGATCCTTTGAATGGAATCTACCATTGATAAATGCTAAGGGGGAAAATAAACAACAAGCAACAAATGTATATAATAATAATAATAATTATTATTATTATTATTATTCTTGGAGGTATATTCAGTTGCTTATTTATTTATGACGACCACATAAATGGTAACACTTGAGTTTAAGTAACAGTTCCCACCAATTACTATTGGCTTATTACATGCCTATTATTAAGATATGCACTGTTTATTACCATTTGTAAAGTATGATTTTATTTTACATCCCTAATCCTACCCCATACCTACTGTAAACCCAATTACTACCTTACTAAATATTAATAAGCAGCTAATTAAAGAGTGTATTGAGCTAAAAGTCTTAGTTAAGGGTTTATTAATACCATGAATTGTGCATTAAATTAAAGTGTGACCAAATAAATAAATGATCTGACAAAAAAAGTGTGTGTTATTTTATAAGGTGTTTGCGGTTTACTTACATGTATGTTTAATATATTTATGATTTTAGAGTCAATTTATTTAACTATAGTGTGGCCAGTGGATGAACTATGATGCATGATAATTCACATATATAAGTGGTAACCAGCGCACAGATGCAGGTCTCCAGGTTGGATGTGGGCTGCAGTGTGAGTTGACTGATGTGTTTGGGGAAAAACTGTCATTGAAACATCAGAGTTGAGTCAAGGACACCACAGGCTTGTATTTGCTGAAGGGAGAAGACAAGGGTGACAGCATGCCACTGACTGAGCCTGGTATTTATATGTATGTGTGTATATTTATACACTTACACACATATACATACACATATACCTGACAGAGTAAGTGTATTTTAGAATCTGACATGGTCACGTGGTTGACAATCATCAACTTGTTAACGTGTGTGCATGCGTGCGTGTTTATGAGGACACATTTATATAACGATATGGATATGATAGATCGATAGATAGATAGATAGAGAGAAGGATAGATAGTACGATAGATAGAAGGATAGATAGATGGATGGATAGATGGATAGATAGAGAGATAGATAGATAGAATGATAGTACGTTAGATAGATAGATAGATAGATAGATAGATAGATAGATAGATAGATAGATAGATAGATAGATAGATAGATAGATAGATAGATAGATAGAGAGAATTTTGTTGCAGGTTTCACATTTTCATTCATTCATTCATTCATTTTCTTTTCGGCTTAGTCCCTTTATTAATCTGGGGTCGCCACAGCGGAATGAACCGCCAACTTATCCAGCATATGTTCTACGCAGCGGATGCCCTTCCAGCTGCAACCCATTTCTGGGAAACATCCATACACACTCATTCACACGCATACACTACGGACAATTTTAGCTTACCCAATTCACCTATACCGCATGTCTTTGGACTTGTGGGGGAAACCGGAGCACCCGGAGGAAACCCACGCGAACACGGGGAGAACATGCAAACTCCACACAGAAACGCCAACTGACCCAGCCGAGGCTCGAACCAGCGACCTTCTTGCTGTGAGGCGAACGTGCTACCCACTGCGCCACCGCGTCGCCCCGGTTTCACATTTTGTCACAGGTTTCTTATTAGGGTTGAGTTCAGGGTTAGGGTTAGGCCATATAATAAGTGTTTTCACAGTATAAAATACATTACGCATATGGAGAGTCCTCATTAATCACAAAAAAACAAAAACAATGTGTGTGTATGTGTGCTTGTTTATGTGGTTTACAAAGACATATATTTGTATAATGACATGGGTATGACAATGTTAATGTGGTTTATGAGAACATGACTTGTGCCCTCATAATTAAAAAAGCTTAAAAATCATACTTAAGGAGGTCTTTAGACATTCAGAATCTACCCCAGGTTTCCTGCGAGGGTTGGGTTTAGGGATATGGTTCGATTAAGCCAACATAATAGTTTTTACCAGCCTGATTTCACGAGGAAACTTAACTATTTGACGTTTTGTCAGTTTAGATAATCAAATTGTACTAAATTGAACAAATGAGATTGTACAAATTCATACAAATTATCCATTAGCATCCATTAGCATTGGTTTTTACAGTACAAAATACATTATGGCTATGGAGACAACATATAGAACTACTGTGTGTGTGTGCGTGTGTGTGTTTGGAGATTGTGGCTATTTTTTAATTGTCTGAGTAGGTCTTCTGGGCCATATCATATTTATATTCACTGAAATGTACAGTAATCCTTCCGAGACAGCACTTTGTACACTTGAATTTATTTAAGAGCCCTTAAACTCAGGTGGCAGCAAATAAATTCTGTCCTTTTGAGGTAAAAAAAGAAGCATAATCTAATTGTTGTTTATTAAAGCTCCTGCTGAGCGACCAATCACACAGGGGAGGTGATTCATTGTCGACAGGAAGCAAACGCACCGCTGAATTAAGGTTAGACGGTGAGACTTGATTAATGATTAATTAACCAAGTGCTCAAATTTAGAACATGCCAGCCAAAACACATCTGACGAGGTGTTATAGGATCTGCCCTCATCATTATCACACTTTATATGGAGTTTGAGTGATGGCTGTTTTCACTTCGGAATTTGTTTGATTTGATGTAATATTGTCTATGGAAAAAGGAAGGAAAGAAATAAACGTTTATTTATTTACATTTCAGCCATATCCCACTGCTACGAGTGTGATATTGCGTTTATACAACAGTTCGATGGCATAATTGTGTATATAGCAAAGAAAATCAGACATGGAGAGTGCTTGAAAAAATCTTTTTGTAAGAGGAACTACTTTCTTCCGCCATTCATTCACATCTGCAGCTGACGTCAGAACAGCAGAAACCGTTGCTCATTCACCAACGTCACTTTAGAGCTAGTATTTGAATGATTCTCTAGCGTAATGTCTAAAGTGATGACAAAACAGGTGATTTTGCTCACATTTTAAGATTATAAGGCTGAACGGCATGAAATGCCATCAGTCTACAGAGACTTCCCAGTATTTCTCTGTTGCAATCGGGAGATCACAATAATTAACCCAGAAAAAGCCAGAGTAAAGCAAACAATACCAGATTACTATGGTATAAATACAGCACTACAAAATACAAAAGAGAGAGATCAACTTAGAATGTCACTTACCTGATCTGTAATGATTTGTTCAGATGTAGTTTAAAATGTACGCTGAAGAAATGCTGTTTTTCTCTCCTAAAGACTTATTATGCGGTCTCTGTCGCCATCTTGTGGCAGAACATCAACCGTCTTTGTTCTGCTCAGTATGGCAAGCTGGCCGCCAACGAGCTGAATCTCGGAAATTGTGAATATTTAAAATAAGCACTGTCCTTATAAATAAACTGCATAGTTGCAATCTAAACAACTATATTCTCGTCTAAAAAAGCCTCAAAAGTACATTATGTTGTCCAACAGCTGCAATATTTGTCAAACTGTAGTCCTCTGCTTGCCACTCGTGTGGGCGGATAGATAGATAGATAGATAGATAGATAGATAGATAGACAGATAGACAGACAGACAGACAGACAGACAGACAGAGACAGATAGATAGATAGATAGATAGATAGAACAAAGGATAGATAGAACAAAGGATAGATAAAACAAAGGATAGATAAAACAAAGGATAGATAAAATGAACGATAGATAAAATGAACGAACGATAGAAGATTTCTCTTAAACAGGCTGTGACCGCCTCTGCCCACTGCCATTAAACTTGATGTTGTCAAAGCAGGGCTGACGAGAAGGTAACGTTACATCACACGTTTCTGAAGGACAGTCTTATGTAAGGCCTCAATCTGCTGAGATGAATCACATCTCACATGGCTTGTGTTCAAACGTCAGCTGATCTCCTGTTGACAAACACACACTCAACTCAAGCACAAACGCAACATAGGTCGACCGAGCAAATCACTCCATTAAACAAACAACTACACACTATAGTCAATAAGTGGATGTTTAATAGCCAAATATAGATACAGTTGATGTCAGAATTATTAGCCCCCCTGTATATTTTCCTCACAATTTCTGTTTAATGGAAAGAAGATTTTTTTTTTTTCAACACATATTTCTAAACGCATTTCTAAACATAATAGTTTTAATAACTCATTTCTAATAACTGATTTCTTTTATCTTTGCCATGATTACAGTACATGATATTTTACTGGTATTTTTCAAGATACTAGTATTCAGCTTAAAGTGACATTTAAAGGCTTAATTAGGCAAGCTAGGGTAATTAGGCAAGTCATTGTATGACTTAACCATAACAATGGTTTGTTCTGTAGACAACAGTTACTTCTCACAAATAGTAACTGAATTAGTAACTGAGTTACATAATTATAAAAGTAACTAATTACCAGGGAAAGTAACTATTGCGTTACTTAGAAAAACAATCTAATTTGTCAAATGACTATAAAATAAATATAAAACATTGTACACTAATCTACACTATTTTAATGTTGTTGTGGGAGAATGTGAGACACAACGGCAGCATGTCCTCAACTATATATCTAGATACTATTTGGTTTAATTCTGTCTGAGTAATAAGTGTTTGCGGTGGAGAAAAACCGCAAGTTTTATTTGCTTTGACGTCGTGGCTTCCTCTCTTCCTTTGGTAGCAGAGCTCACGTTATCACCTGCGTAGCCACTAATTTTGTGGCGGCATGTGACGATGTGAAGTGCTTCATTAGATTAGAATTACTTGGCACCGACGCAGAGAGACTCTTTTTTCCTGGGCATAAGTTGCACGATACATAAACATTCTTGCCTTTCACCTCAACGTGGGAAAAGTAGTGCTTATATTTCCAGTTTGCAAACGCTACCTTTGAACGTGTTGGATTTGCCATGTTTCTGACTCCTGGTCGTTGGTGTGTGCCACTGACTGTGCGTGTGCTTGTGTGTGAACACCCGCCCTACTCTGCCTCTGATTGGCAAACGATGGAAATGTACTCTATCTAAGCCAATCATCACGTTCTCAGCCTGTTCACAGACACACCAATCATCATCACTGGTTGGTTATGTGTCCTGTCCCAGCCCCGAACACACACACACACCTCCACCCCAGAGAAAGAGAGGTCCTATAGCTGAGAGAGACGCTGTTTGAATGAAAACCGCTTCAGTGTTCTCAATTATAGTAACGTGCATTTTAACGGCGTTGTAACAGGGGAAACAGCAAGTAATTTGATTAATCATTACAGAAAAAAGTATCGCCGTTAGTAACGCCGTTTATTAACAGCACCATTATTCCCATCACTGGTAGACAATCAAAAAAAAATATTGCTTAAGGGGGCTAATAATATTGACCTTAAAATGGTTTTAAAAAAGTAAAAACTGCTTTTTTTCTAGCCGAAATAAAACAAATAAGACTTTCTCCAGAAGAAGAAATATTATAGGAAATACTGTAAAAAATTCCTTGCGTTGTTAAACATCATTTGGGAAATATTTGAAAAAAAATTCACAGGAGGGCGAATAATTGGGCGAATAATTGTACATATAATTGTACATGTACATATACTTCTACTGTATATGTTTTTTATTTCATTTTTACAGACTCCCCTTCCCAGTCCAAAGTGCATATCATAAATGGGTCAGCGAGGGTTACGTTTTGGCTTATAAAGATTAATCACGAAATGCAATTTAACAAGATTCTCTGCATGAATGCATTTTATTTTTTGTGTTTTACGGCGAGGCCTGGAGTTTCACAACATGGGAGCAAGCAGATATATGATCTTAATAAAACAGCTATCCTTTTTTTTGCCAGTTAATTAGTCATGAGCTTTTGACTGTGCCACTTTATCGAGACTTGATACCGCTTGACTTCTTCATGCTGCCGCTGGACCCCAAATATATTAGGTTTACTGTCAGCAAAACGAGATCTGAAAGTTCTCTGAGGATGGTGTAGATAAAGAGGTGCGGTTGTTTGCTAAATGCAAGGTTCAACAACGGTAATTAGGGGCAAAGACGATCAGGTCAGAAGATCCTCTGTGTTCCTGTGGAATGATGGATTAGATGGAGTTTGCTCAGTGATTTTTGTTTTATATCCATATGATTTTATTCAGTGTTTTTTTTTTTTTTTGTTCTTGTTTTTAGCTTGATCTGTGTTTAAAATGCATCTTTCAGATTGAGCTATGACCTTTAAATAAACGAAGGTACACATATACTGTATGCGACTAATAAAATTGTTTAAAAGTTTTCTAATTGGCTAAGTAAAAGTAATAATTTAAATTGTAAATGGATACCTGTAACTGCCTGGTTGCCTATTTGTCCGTATAGATAGATAGATAGATAGATAGATAGATAGATAGATAGATAGATA
>CAIGQV010016298.1:8563454-8576205 GCA_903798115.1 Danio jaintianensis
TACTTACGCACTTACTTACTTACGCACTTACTTACGCACTTACTTACGCACTTACTTACGCACTTACTTGCGCACTTACTTGCGCACTTACTTGCGCACTTACGCACTTACTTACTTACTTACTTACGCACTTATGTTGAACTTTCTATTCGTCAAAATATTCTGAAACAAAAATCCACAAAGCATTGAGTTGATACAGTCGTTTCAATGCTAACAAATACGATTAGCTGGTCAAACTTCATATTTCCATCACAGGAATATACTACATTTTAAAATATATTCCAACAGAGGCAGGATAATTCACACCACACCAATCTCACATGACATCTCTCTTTTCTCATTGGCTTGTTTCTCATAGACCCCAGCAACATCTGGATAATCCACATGAGACTGCACTGAATTAGTTTTGACGATGACAAATGATGTTCAAATGTGGATATTCACTTAAGCAGAGACATAAACCAGACAGTCACTAATGATCATCAATAAATCATTTTATTTTATTTTTTGTTTCATGACATTGATGTATGAAAGCGTTTGCAGCATTAACCCCAGTGAGTTTATGCATCATATTAAAGGCAATCAAAGTATCTAATAATCAATTATTAATTCAAATAAATTTCTGTCAACTCTGTCTTTCGGTAAATTCATAAAAGATGGACGAGTACAGAATAAGTATGATGCTATCAGTCATTTGCATATTTGTTCACACCACCTTTTTTAAGCAGTGCAGATTCCAGCAGTATTTTCACCATACATGTTCCCATATGTATTCAAATAATAATAATAATTATTATTATTATTATTATTATTATTATTATTATTATTATTATTATTATTATGATGATGATGATGAGGATGAAGATGGTTAACAACATTACTTTCAAAGTAAATGGAAATCAAACCAAAATACTTTAATTATTTATTAATAGTTAATTATTATTCATGGTTCCAATGAGATTGGTGGAGCTAAAGATGTATTTTGATGCACTTTGCTTTCTGATTTGAAAACTTTTTTTGGCAATATGGGTAATGTATATGTTTGTAGTTTATTTTTTATTTTTAATGAATAGATTTAGCTATTAAACAATTGTTTTTAAACATAAGTTGAATTAATGTGGACAGATGTGTTCTCTTATCTGGACTTTACTAGAACTATGTTAAGCTGCTTTGACACAATCTATATTGTGAAAAGCGCTATATAAATAAACATGAATTGAATTGAATTAATGGATATAAAATCAGTTAACAAGAGTTCACAAGAAGTTATTGAGAAAAAGCAGTTTTCACTTGGGCCACATGGTGGCTCAGTGGTTAGCAAGAAGGTCACTGGTTCAAGTCCCGGCTGGGTCAGTTGGCATTTCTGTGTGGAGTTTACATGTTCTCCCCGTGTTGGCGTGGGTTTCCCCCACAGTCCAGACATGAGGGAATGTGAATTGAATAAACTAAATTGGCCGTAGTGTATGTGTGTGAATTAGTGTGTATGGGTGTTTCCCAGTTCTGGGTTGCAGCTGGAAGGGCATCCGCTGTGTAAAACATATGCTGAATAAGTTGGCGGTTCATTCTGCTGTGGCGACCCCAGATTATTAATGAGTTTTCACTTGTTTTTACTTGGTAAACTCAACAGTTGTACTCTATTAGATCTTGTGATACAATACTTGCAGATCCTAAATGTCATACAAGTTTTTCAAGTGTTTAATTATTTGTATTAATGTTAATAAAACATTCTGTATTTTATTCTGGAAATATCATGAGATCAGATGACCCATAACTGTTAGCATATGTATTTATCAGACTGTTTTACAGTAGATTCATTAGAAAGAGTAAATCATTCGACAATTAGATTTTTTCCTCTAAAGTTATTTTATCTCTTGGAAAGTGAGAGTGTCTCCCGACACCCACTTATTAGAAATTGGGAGCCAAGTCTTTCAACGTTGGCTGCCTTGTGTTTATTTACATCTTCTTGTATTCACTTCGAGCTACATGTTTCCACAATACATAGCCTCTTTTGATAGAACTGTTTTTCACACTTTTCTTTTGCCTTCATTTTTCTCCGCAGTCATTCTGTACTCACATTAATATCTGCCATGCAAAGAAGCGACACAGTCAAACGTAAAAACAAAGGCATGTTCCTCACTCTCTCTGTGTGCTTCCACCAAATTAATTCATCATCTGCTGCATTCAGTGAAGGCAGGTTTGCCAGAGTTGTGATAAGTAAATAACTGCATGAAAGAGTACATTTCTATACTTTGAATACCAATCATGGCTTATTATGTATTGAACAATCACTTAATCATTCCTCATATTTTTGAGTTACACTCTATTTTTTTTCCACTCGTTTTTTCTCTCTGATGTAAGTCCAACTTTCAAAATCACGAATAAATACAACATTTCACATTTGCATACAGTCATAATAATACTAATCATAATAATATGTTTGCACGCTGAAACATGCATTATTAATGCACTAGCAAGGTCTAAAATGCAGGTATTTTTAAACTGTAGTGAATTACAAGTTGTTAAAACATTTTAGCGTCATAGAATATTAATTCATGGAATGAAATGGTTGATTTTATTGTATTAAATGAATGCAATTAATTAAACGCCTTCAGTGCCAGAATTTTTACTTTTGTTCAAGGCTATTTGGTGTTTTATGAGTCTCTCAAAATGTTAGCTTTTGTTACTAATTGTTTTAGAATGTTTTAAGAACATAAAAAAATATGCATTCCTTTAACCTTTGAAAATCTGCATAAAATAAATATAATTTTAAAAGTTCACATAAGAGATTTCATCATGTAAGAAATGTGTTAGCCAAAACATATTTTGTTTATAAAATGTAGGTATTTAAGTATTAAGTATGAGTGTGCAGAAGTATTAAAATGATACTGTAAATATAGACTCACCGGCCACTTTATTAGGTACACCTGTCCAACTGCTCATTAACGCAAATTTCTAATCAGCCAATCACATGGCAGCAACTCAGTGCATTTGGGCATGTAGACATGGTCAAGACAATCTGCTGCAGTTCAAACCGAGCATCAGATCTACTTTGATTTTCACGCACAACCATCTCTAGGGTTTACAGAGAATGGTCCGAAAAAGAGAAAATTTCCAGTGAGTGGCAGTTCTGTGGGTGCAAATGCCTTGTTGATACCAGAGATCAGAGGAGAATGGCCAGACTGGTTCGAACTGATAGAAAGGCAACAGTAACTCAAATAACCACTAGTTACAATCGAGGTATGCAGAAGAGCATCTCTGAACACACAAACACGTACAACCTTGAAGCAGGTTGGCTACAGCAGCAGAATACCACACCGGGTGCCACTCCTGTCAGCTAAGAACAGGAAACTGAGGCTACAATTCGCACAGGCTCACCAAAATTGGACAAAATAAGATTGGAAAAACGTTGCCTTGTCTGATGAGTCTCGATTTCTGCTGCCACATTCGGATGGTAGGGTCAGAATTTGGCATCAACAACATGAAAGCATGGATCCATCCTGTCTTATATCAACGGTTCAGGCTGGTGGTGGTGGTGTATGATGTGGGGGATATTTTTTTCTTGGCACATTTTGGGCCCATTAGTACCAATTGAGCATCGTGTCAACGCCACAGCCTACCTGAGTATTGTTGCTGACCATGTCCATCCCTTTATGGCCACAGTGTACCCATCTTCTGATGGCTACATCCAGCAGCATAATGCGCCATGTCATAAAGTGCGAATCATCTCAAACTGGTTTCTTGAACATGACAATGAGTTCATTGTACTAAAATGGCCTCCACAGTCACCAGAACTCAATCCAATAGAGCACCTTTGGGATGTGGTGGAACGGGAGATTCGCATCATGGATCAAATCTGCAGCAACTGTGTGATGCTATCATGTCAATATGGACCAAAATCTCTGAGGAAAATTTCCAGTACTTTGTTAAATCTATGCCATGAAGGATTAAGACAGTTCTGAAGGCAAAATGGGGTCCAACCTGGTACTAGTAAAGTGTACCTAATAAAGTGGCTGGTTAGTGTACATATTATTATGTTTCAGCTCATTTCCATATGTACAAACATTTACATTTTTAACATCACTTATCTTCCATCTTCCACTCTTCTGTAATTTAAGTGTGGTAAATTTTAATGTGGTGACTGTGGAGTGCACTTGTTAATTGTCAGGCGTCTTTTTAGCTGCACATTACTGACCTCATATTAGAGTAACCTGTGAACCGCAGAGTTAATGATGTCTTTTATTACTATTGTGCTCTTGAGAAAGGCACTTGTCCCTTATATTTCAAGTCTCACAATGGGTAGGTGGACAAAACCGAAATATCACTCAAAAAAGGGACTCTACTTTTGAAGCTCTAAATGCAGCTGATCATATGAACTGAATATGAGTAGGCAGGGCTTCCTTCACTAGAGTGACTATTTTGATTGTTACATTTTTTCCCCATTAAGAGTGCACTAGTCTTTGGTATATCAATTCTCTGGCCTCATAGCATGCACTAATAACATACACTAGAGGCTGTGGTATTTAGTGCCCTTAATAACATATCCCCCAAAAATGCTGAATTAAGACAAACTCAAAGCATTCCACCAGTAAGGCTACATTAGTTATATTAGCTTAACTGGAATTGAACTTTCATGTCCTCAAAAAGCACACTAGCAACATACAGTATGCTATATCATATCATATCTCATATCAAAAAAGACTCAAAGTCCAATTCATAAAGAAGAAAAAAAAAAAAAACAGATTCCATAACATATAAAAAAACAGAACAATTTACAAAACACAGCAATACCAATGTCTCCACAGCTCTGATTGATAGCGTGTAGTACTGACCTCTATGTTTGATAAACTCACAATAATCTTATTGTTGGAAACATTAATTTTGGAGATAAATTTATACATAAGATTCCGTAACAGTGCTTTAAAAGTAATCACTATAGCCTTTTGTGTCCTTGTTAGTGCACCCACATCCCCTCTTGGAACTGCAGATTTAAAACCTGCTCATAACATTGAGAGTAGAACTGGAAGGGTTGTATTAGTGCCTTGACCCGGATAGGAGTGAGGTTTAGGGGGCTGAGTGTGACGCCTATGAGAGTAAACATGAGTGAGTAAAGCTTAGAGATGGAGACTAAAGGCTGCAGTCTTTAGTGTCCTTGTTTGCACTACTGCCTTCCATGTCGGAAACGCTGGTTCAGAATCTGCTCTGAGCATTCAGTGTAGAACTGGAATGGTTACATAACTGCTGTGACCCAGATGGGAAGTGAAATTTGTGGGGTGAGTGTAACGGAGACCAGCTACAGTAGTAAGAACTGTGCAAGCAAATCTTACTCAAGAAGCAAACTAACGGCTGATGCCTTTAGTGTTCTTGGTAGTGTTCCAACTTCCCATGTTGGAAACAGGGTTTGGAAACCTGCTCAGAGCATTGAGAGCCGTAAAGTAGGACTGCACAATGTATTGTTTCAGCATTGATATTGCAATGTGCACATCCGCAATAGTCACATCGCAGTATCTGCAATGTCGAGTAGGTATTATAGCTGACCAGGAGCCACAGCTGAAAACACATGTGATTTGTGGAGTCATTGCAAAGTTTAAGCATAAAGTTACCAAACCGTTTATTCTTTGCATGCGTTTTTGAGGCCTGTGACTGTGTGAGCAGTCTAAAGCACTCAGACAATCATTGTATTCATGTATACATACGATGAAGACTACACTGTGTTATTTTACATTCAATTATTTAATTTGTGTCCCTGAGTACTAACAGAAAACCATAAAATACAGTTTATTTAATTTGTATTTTTGCTGTACTTTATCAATGCTTGTGATTGGTTTATTTTATTTCATGCAGATGCACTCCCCTACAAAATCATCCCAATCAATGTAAAATTATGAATTCTTTCTGAATAGAGCTAGTCATTTCATCTGGTCAAAGTATACTCAATTTAGAAATATGTATTGCAGAAAAATAAAATATCTCAATAAATTTATTTTTTCAATATCGTGCAGCTCTACCGTAAAGGTTCCACTTGTATCTTGACTTGGAGAAGAGTGTGGTTTAGGGGGCTGTGCAAGGGTATAGAATATGCAGAAGACTCACATTGTGTGTGTGTACCTTGTATTCCCCACAAGTACAGCAAAATCAGTAAATTCTGACCTTGTAGGGACATTAAGTTGGTCCCATAAGAAAAAGAATGTCTCTTAACACAGAAAAAGTATTTTGAAATGTAAAAATTCAGGATGTTTCCTGTGAGGATTGGGTTTAGGGGTAGGGGATAAAACATACAAGTGGTACAGTATAAAATTAATTGTGTCTAAGTCCCCATAGATAGATAGCTGTACACGTTTGTGTATATGTGTACTGGTTTTGGTGGTTTTTTTGGTGGTTATGAGGACAACAATTTGTATAATGAAATGTATATGATCTAGTTGCACTCTATTACGAAGATTTAAAAGGGCATGCCTTGTGTCCTTGTAATTCTAAATGTTTAACAATCATGCTTAATGGTGTCTTTTGACAATAAAACATTGCCAAAGGTTTCCTGTGAGGGTTGGGTTTAGGGGTAGGGCCATATAATAAGCAGTTTTTACAGAGAGAGAGAGAGACTTTTTTAAGGGTACTGCCTTACTGACATACTGTTGTACCCTAAAAGTTATTTTTTCTGAAAGTGTAAAGTGAACAAATTGTCCATCTATTTATTCTCCTTATAATCATAAAAAGCATATTAAGCAAAAAACGTTGACTTAAATAAATCTGTATGTATCTGAAATAAATAAAACAGGTGTAACACATAACATTTTGAAATGATGGCCCCTGGATCATCGTGTAATGGAGGCCTGCTACAGTATGTGACTAAAGCTTCAGGCTAATGCCACAAGAGGTTTATTAGTTACTAACACTTGAGGCCACTGTCTTCGGTGTCATTCTTAGTACATGCACTTCCCATTCTGGAAAGATTGGTTTGAAATCCACTCAGAGCATTTTGAGTACAACCGGAAGGGTTGCATTAGTGCTGTGACCCAGATGGGAGCGAGGTTTAGGGGTCTGAATCTACGGAGGGCCAGCTGTGAGTGAAGCTTGTCTTGTTTAAGGGAGTCCAGCTAGCAAGAGTTGTGTGAGCAAATCTCCATCCCCAGGCCTTCAAGAAGCACACTAACAACTCATGTTAGAGACTTCGGCCTTCAGTGTCCTTGTTAGCACACCCGGCAGCTAGTAAGGAGGTCAGCTAGTAAGCGCTAGTGCAAGTAAATGTGGGCTTACACAGTGCAAACTATGATGGTTGGAAGATTGTATGTGGACAATTTTATGACCTGGAGAATTCTGAATGAAATTCCACGGCAAAAAAATGTATAGAGAAAAACATTGGATTCATTGTTTTCAGATATTCATTTCTCTCTCTCTCTCTCTCTCTCTCTCTCTCTCTCTCTCTCTCTTTCTTTGGTTTTAAATATTGTCAAAAGTGGAGAGTGAAATGTCAGTTGCTTAACTTTGTACTTGGTCAAGCAAAAAATGGCCTACTTAAGTAGAAGAAACAAGATAGCAGAGTCTATAGACATTGATGTAAACACTTTTTTTGTCAGACTACTAAAAGCCTGAATGAGAATTGATTTTTTTTTAATTTTGAAAGGTCTACCAATAATGTAGTAGAATTCATAAACGTATGGTGCCTTAACAAAGTATTATGTTTGGTTGAAGAATATATATATATAGTGTTATGGGCTTGGTGTTGAGTTGATTTAGTGATTTTTGTATTCTTTGTGATTGTACTTTGGAAATGTTGAAAATATCTGTTTGATTATGTTTTGAATGCTGTTTTAAAGCAGGGGTGCCCAAACTCGGTCCTGGAGGGCCGGTGTCCTGCAGAGTTTAGTTCCAACCACAATTAAACACATCTGAACCAGCCAATCAAGCTCTTTCTAGGTATACTACAAACTTTCAGGCAGATGTGGTAAAGGACGTTGGAGATAAACTTTGTAGGACACCGGCCCTCCAGGACCGAGTTTGGGCACCCCTGTTTTAAAGCAATAAAGAGATTTTGGATTTTGGAGTTTCTCTCTCGGCTCGTAATTTCCTCTCACATTGTATGAGCTATGACCATACGAGCTTTAATAATTTGTGTTACTTCTTCCAGTGGGAAAAAATCATGTAAGAGCTCGTAGGGCAGAAACAACTGCACCATGCACGTCCAAGTTAAACCCCACTACCCTGATCTCTGGCCTTTAGTATGCTTGTTAGTTTCCCCCTTTTCCATGTTGGAAATGTCAGTAGATGAGATGAGTTTCTTTTTCAGCACTGGAAAACCAGGACACCTGGTCACTCCATGTGTATGAATTATAAAGCCTTACTTGAGGTTCTGTTTATCCTCCTTATTGGTCAGCTTCAGACAGATCTACTCGTTTAACTGCACACATCTCACAAATTCAAGCTGACAGCTCCCAATCTCCTAAAAATAATCGGGAACTCCTAACACTCACTTGGCTCGGCTCGTAATTTCCTCTCACATTGTATAATCTACGACCATACGAGCTTTAATAATTTGTGTTACTTCTTCCAGTGGGAAAAAAATCATGTAAGAGCTCGTAGGGCAGAAAATATTGCATGGTGTACGTCCAACTTAAATCCCACTACCCTGATCTCTGGCCTTTAGTATCCTTGTTAGTTTCCCCCTCTTCCATGTTGGAAATGTCAGTCAGAATAGAACCAGAAGGGTTACATTAGTGCTGTGACCCAGAGGGAGTGAGATTTAGGGAGCCAAGTTTACAGAGGCCAGCTGTGTGGGTGAAGTTTGAGGTTAATGCCTCAAGAGGTGCATTATTGACTGAGACTAGAGGCTGCTGTCTTTAGTGTCCTTGTTTGTGCGCCCTCCCCCAGAAACGCTTATTTGAATCCCACTTCAAGCGGTCTGAGCAGTACTGGAAGGTTTACTGTGACCCAGATGGGAGTGATGTTTAGGGGCCTAAGAGTAGTTATTAAGAGCTGTGCAAGTAAACCTTAGCTCACACTAGTGGATGATGCTGGGGGTGGTAGTTTTTACTGTCCTTGTTAGTGTGTCGGTCTCCCATGCTGGGAACGGTGGTCATCCAGATGCTTTTGCGGCATATTTTAAACTATATGCTTTGGCCATAAACTATTCTAAAGTACTGTGATACACCTTTGATGTGATTCAGCAATTTTTTATGAAAATCGAGGAAATCAATATTCTTCAGGAGGGATGGTTTCTATGTTGTGATGTGGTCCTGTTTAATAGGGAAGCACAATATATCGCTTCAGCATTGATATGATGTGCACATTCGCAATAGTCGCATTGCAGCATATGCAGTGTTGAGTTATGATTCTAGTTGACCAGGAGAAACAGTTCGGGACACATGAGAATTGTGTAGTTATTGCAGGGTTAACCATTTAGCCAGTTTATCATTTGCACATGTTTTTAAGGCCTGGCAGAGTTCAAAGTATTACGGCCCATGGAATTTTTACCCCTTGAAATTTTAATAAAGAATAGTTTTATTGAATTATTTATACAGTAAAGACTTTTGCAGTGTTATTTTACACTTGATTGTTCAAATTCTGTACCTGATTACTATTTGACTACACAGGAAACTATAATCACACATTTGTCTTTGCTCTTTTGTATTTATCTGTTTGTAATTGGTTTATTACATTTTAGGCATAATTAACTTTCCTAGAGAATGATCCCAATCCATCTAATTTAATAAAGTCTTTCCAAACAGCAGTTTTCAAGTCATACGGTGAAATTGTGTATATATAAATCGCAATATTTATCTCAGAAAAACTTAATATCGCAATGTCTGCTTTTTCCAATATCGTGCAGCCCTACTGTTTTAAGGTTCACAACAGATCAATCTAAAAGACATAGAGAAATGTGTAAAACCTTCCCATGGTTGTTTTTAATATTGTAATAGATATTGTATTATAAACCGTATGCGTTTGTTTTAGAGAAGTGTTTAAAGAAGATTCAAAAGTCACCTTTCCATTTATAAAAATGGCAAAATGGAATGAACCTTTCAAATAACAAACATGTGAAGTTTTTTTAAAACTGAATCCAATAAGTTTTCAGTTTTCAAAAGGTCACTTTAGTTTGTTGAACTTATTGGCTTAGTTAGCTGAACTTTTCTAAATAAGTACAACTCATGCAAAAAAAAATGCAAGTTTTATAAGTTAATTCATTTATTCATTCATTCATTCATTCATTCATTCATTCATTTTCTTTTCGGCTTAGTCCCTTTATTCATCAGGGGTCGCCACAACGGAATGAACTGCCAACTTATCCAGCATATGTTTTACACAGCGGATGCCCTTCCAGCTGCAACCCAGTACTGGGAAACACCCATACACACTCATTCACGCACATACACTACGGCCAATTTAGTTTATTCAATTTACCTATAACACATGTGTTTGGACTGTGGGGGAAACCGGAGCACCCTGAGGAAACCCACGCCAACATGGGGAGAACATACAAACTCCACACAGAAATGCCAACTGACCCAGCCGAGACTCAAACCAGCGACCTTCTTGCTATGAGGTGACAGTGCTAACCACTGAGCCACCGTGTCGCCAGTTTTATAAGTTGAGTCAACCTAATATTTTTTACAGTGTACTGCCATTTCCTACTCACCAAGCTACAATAATGTATTGTTAAAAGATCTGATTGTATAACAAAGAAAGTTTAATATCCATAATTATGTTTTTTTTAGATTGTCGGCCCACTCTTAGATCACCCCCACTTGGAGATTCCTGGCCTCACCACTGTCATCATGAAACAAATCTAGCCCGACATGTCGTTTGTCACCCTATACCCTAAATCAGGTTTGGGCTTGGAGAAAGGCAAGGAATGCTAAAACAAACGATGTGTGTTTTCCAGTGGATAAGCATAATGATGTGCATAGCCGTGTTGTGGGAGTTATTAAGTTTGATGATTGCATGTCCATGTCATTATGAGTCAAATACTCTGCAAGTCAAATGTCTTGCGTTGCTTCCCCATCTGAACATCAGTGAAGCGTAATGTGTAATTCTGAAGCCCAGAGTGCAAAGTAGATTTCCTCCTCCTTCATCCTTCAAAGAACTGGAGACTTTTCGTCTTGAAGAATGGTGCAATATTCCACGACCACACACACACACACACACACACACACACACACACACACACACACACACTCTTCTGGACTTGTATGGCAGCAATCCAGCAATGCTGTTCAATTGCAATGCTGTGTGTGTGTGTGTAGAAATATATATATGGCATCCTTAAGGAGGATTGACAAGATATCCCATTGACTTTGTTTTCCCATTTATGATTTTCACGCAATTGCTGAAAACAAACATTAGGACAACATTTTCACAGACCTTCTTGGAAACATGTTTATGTCCACGGAGACCAGAAATCCTCCATAGCTCTAAAATCCTTGTGTCTCAAGCACAAGATTGAATCTGAGGATGTAATGTGGGAAAGAGCACCATATGGAGAGTGCTTGTGTGGTTCCTGATTAGTTCCACATAATTGATCATTGGTTTCAGAGGGACTTATCACCACCCAGACGCCCGTGTCATCTGTACCGGAGGCGAATGGTGTTTGTCATGCAAGCCAGTGCAGAGCTGAGATAAAGAAAATTCTGTCCTATGAATAGTGGATGCTTCAGCAGCACAAGGTTTATAGCTACACTGAATTTTTCGCACCAGCACGGGCATTAAAATATGCCCTGTTGAGCTTGGTTAACCTAGATGTACGAGATTGGGAGCCTGTGCGAATGGTAAGTCTTTGTCAGGCTGGTGGAGCCCAATTTTCTGCTATAGGCAAGGCTGCTTGTAGCAATGAGTCAATGACAGCTCTCTGCTGAGTCAAAAGCTCTTGTTCCTTCAGATACAAGTGGGGAACTTTTACAAACTTAGTATAAAACTTCCCGTTTCACTCTGCAGTCTTGCTTTAGATCAGGTCTGCTCTAGTGTCTAGTTGAGTGAGTTTTGAGTGGATACGTTTTATATTGAAGTCAGTATGAAATCAAGAAGTACTCTTCTTATTTTGATATGTATATGGTTGTGCTTGTTATAAACTATGTATCTGTGCACTTCATTATTTTGTAAAAATTGTTTTGCCCTCAATTTTTAATCAAATATCATAACCTTCTCTCCCCCCTTGAAACTACTTTTCTTCACTTCTGGTCACATGGAATGCCTTTAGGGCGGAGCTAACAGTCCTTTAGGGTGGAGCCAACAGCCCTTTAAGGCAGGGCTATCAGTGCTTTAGGGCGGTGTTATTAGGGCATGTCTCGCTTCTGCTTTGCCTTCAACCACTAGTCAATCTTCCTTCATTTTGTCAGCAACGCCCATCTTCCTACAATCCAATCCCTTTCCCAAAGGACGAAAGCATGCACCGGCCTACATTTTGTTTTCGTTTCAGAACCAATCCCAGTGGATGTATCTGACGATAGAGCAATCTTATTCTTAACTTCTGTTTCATTGTGACTTTAAAGCAGTGGTTCCCTGGAGAACCTGCAGACTGTACCTTTTTTGGATGGGTTTCTTAATTGAAGCAAACCTTTCAGGCCAAATCATTCCTACTAATTGGATCAGGTGATTATGCTAATTGGATCAGGGAGTACTCCAAGACCTTTATTGGGAACCACTGCATTAATCGAATCATTCAACCACAATTTGACAATGTGATGTTTCCATATGGAGGATTTCCAACAGAAAATCATCCATCCATCCATCCATCCATCCATCCATCCATCCATCCATCCATCCA
>CAIGQV010016298.1:8589612-8604967 GCA_903798115.1 Danio jaintianensis
CTATTCTAAAGTGAAAGTGATATCCACATTAATTATGGCACTTATTGGGGAATATTCACGTTTATTGACTAAAACAAGCTAATGATTAAGGCTAAAATGTCATTAATACAGTGTTAATAAAGGCAATTTGACCCCCTATTCTAAAGTGAAAGTGATATCCACATTCTATGTACTAGAATAAGCTAATAGTTAGTGCTAATCTGCTACTAATAAAGTGATCATATAGACAATTTGATCCTATTCTAGTGATTTCCAGTACCTAGCAAACCAATGTGATACTGATAGAAATATAGTTAAATGTATAACAAATGCAGATAGTTAAATGACCCATTTGTAAGTAACAAAATAAGGACATGAATGCAGAAAGATTTTTTATGGGAGTTTTTTAATTTTTCCCTATTTATTAATGCTTTTGAATTGCATTATGCGACCTTAGTCTTTCTTCCAACAACGTTACAGCTTGAAAACTTTGGAAAGGTGACTTTTATGAACATTTTTAATAGTTTAAAGTGATGTAAACTATTACATAGGGTCGGTTGGTGTTGTATATTATGCTACAAAGACCTTGTTATTTATCTTATTTATCCATATATTATTTCTTATACATTATATTATTTTAAACTGCTAAAATGTCAATGAAAGTCACTTTGTTGAACTGTAGAGTTGAATTTGCAACATCAAAAGTGACAGAGCAGAGATCAACATCCCATAATGCAACTCACAACTGTAAATAAACAGAAACTCAAAAAATAAACAGATATATTTTTTTTTTTTACAGTGCAGTCACTTTTACTGACTTTTCAAGCTGATATGAGTCTGTATGTTTATAATGGTCATTTCCCTCTAAATCTGCTGATGTGAAATGTATAACTTTTAATTTTTTTTAAATTATGCAGGTCTTCCAGTTAACTGAGTCAGTGTAAAAACAGACAATTACTGGCGGTAAAGCTCTCTGCAAATGTTTCCTCTTTTGAACTGCCTTCAGGGCGAGAGCATAAAACCAAGAACTCATTCGAGAAGGCAAGACACAGCAGTGGGACCAAATAAAAAGGGTAAAAACACTGGAAGTTAAAGCAGGGATGTGCAAAAGTGACTCAGCTTACGTTTTTTTTTCCCCCTTTTCCTGTATTATGTAAATGTAAGAGTCATGGAAATGCTTGTCCAATCCTATAGAAAATGGCAAAAAAGTCCACAATGCATATTTAATTATTATTAATAATATAAAACCATGTACAATATATGAAGTATTTTTTATTAAGTATTGTGTCTACATGTGAAATAGAATGTAAGAAAAAATTGAACTAAAATGTACTAAACAATTTTAACACATCACAATTATAACTAATGTGTCAAATGAATAATTGAATGGAAACTTTATAATAAATAAAAATAATTACTTTTTTTTCCATTTGAAGCATCCTTGCTAAATGCATGACACATTCTAGGAGTGCTTGCAACAATACTTTGCAGTTTGTCTTTTATTTCAGATTTGCACACTCATAAATATCCCATAAAGGATTAATGTTTAGTCACCTTGTGGAAACAGTCTAAAATCAGCTCTAGTCCAGAAATCTTCTGCAGTGTGATCTGGCAACCTCCAACTAGCAGATAAAAGTCACTGCACTGATTTGCGAGCCTCTTAAATTGCCGCTGCTTGATTTGCGCAGGTTGATGTCAACAGTGTGTTTGTCAACAGCGGTGTCACACATACACGCACACACTCACAGACACACACACAATCACAGCGTTCAGCTCATCAGAAAGATCAGAATCCTGTGCAGATGAAACTGAGCACAGAGACGGGGTGAGCAGGTGCTTGATGAGCTGATCTTACAGTCTCTGTGGGAGTTCAGTGCTGAATCACTCCATCAGTTCAGGACACCACACTCACGTTTACTGAAGATCTGCTCGCTGTGTGTGCGTTGTCACTGTGAAGATGCTGCTGGAACTTAACATGCTTAACCCTTGTGTTTCATCCACTCTGGGGTGATTTTGAGTCTTAATTTGGCCACAGCTTTCTCTGTTTCAGCAAATGAAGTGATTTTTGGTGAAAAATCTTAATTTGATGCATATTTTGGGAAAATGCTTTGAAATTTTTCAAAAACTCAATAATATACTCTGGGCAAATTGACTACCATTTCATTATGTTCGTGGCTGTTTTTGCCCAATTGACTTCCATTATAATTATAATTTTTTTGATTGCAAAGCCATGACAGCATATAATAATGCATTCTTAATTGTTGCTGGTTTTCCCTGTTGGGAAGAGGTAAAATCTGTGATTGCTACTATTATAAAAATATTTGTAATTTTGTTTTGTTTGTTTGTTTTTTTAACAAATGTCTTTATTGGGTGAAGGATCACATCTATTTAGGAGACTTTTTGAACCATTCTTTTCATTTGGCTTTTTTCATTGAATCAAGACCCTACAACTCGCACATTCCTGCAGGACATTTTTTTCTTGGCTATAATATTAGCACTATCACACATCATTAACACTTCCCTCCCCACTGCCACTTTCCCCACCACCTTTAAGTGAGCTCTGCTAACCCCACTGCTTAAGAAACCAGTGCTAAACACAGCTAAAGGCAACACTTGATGTACTGATTACTGAGTGAACAACTAACCTAAACAACCTTCCCTAAACCCAACCAATGAAAAAATGCAGCACAACCATATAGTTTTACCTTGCTTTTATGTTGCTTTTATCTTTTGTGGAACCGTGCTTCACCGGAAAGTTGTCATATGGAGATGGATGGATGGGTTGGTTGGTTGGTTGATTGATTGATTGATTAATTGATTGGTGGATGGATAGACATAATAATGACTTTGGATAAATGGCATCAAATTGACCTCAAAAAAACCTTCACGTGCATTTGACATCCACATATTAATGCCCTTTTAACCACCAAAATAACAACACATAACAGATTATACTATAATGAACTTTTTATTCATTTCCAAATCACAAATTCATACTGTATTTTGTATTCCTACAATACATGTAAACTACCGTGATGTCAAAACAATGTTAAATTCCCATCCAACAGGTTGCAATTGATTTTTGACACGAGATGGGGTCAGGGAATGTCCTCAAGCCGGGATTCGAACTCCGGACGCCCTGAAGTGCTACTGCACCATATGTCGGCAAGCTAACCACTAGGATATTGCACTGACAGACCCATATCTTAGATGTTATTTTGATGTTGCTTTGACATCAAGGTGGCAGTGCACAAAATGAGTTTCTTACTTTAGGTTTTTAGTCCAAATTTGCCAATGGGGTAAGCTAAATAATCTTATGTCAAAACGAAAAACAAGATTATTTTGCTTACCATATTGGCAGATTGTTTTGCTCGTTTTAAGGAAAAACTCAATTAATTTTGCGATATTATTTCTGAAAACAAGACAATATTTTTTGCTTGTCTAGAAAATACTTCTTGATTTAAGAATTTGTAGATATTTGGACTAGAAACAAGACAAAAACTCCAAGTAATAAAATCTCTCTTTTTTTTTTTTTTTGCAGTGAGGGAGTTGACTTCAAATCGATTAGCATTTTTGACGTTTTTTTTTTTATATCATTTTGACATCAAGGTGCACACTGGGTTCCAACCACTGAAGTTTGTGATGTTGTTTATGAATATTTGTTGGAACAGTGACAAAAAAATCTGAATCATTGAAATTTATTGACAATGCCAGAACTTCCAAGAATTGAATCATGTCAGGAATGTTCATTTAGGAACATCGAAAAAGTAAAAGTGACAAAACAACACGAAGACAAGTAAATGAATACAAGTATAAACAGAATATCAAAAACAGGCGCATAGAAATTGATCTCAAATCCGTATTTATGCCTTCTCTCCATGCTCTTTGAATTGTAATCTTGTTTTCCTCATTAAAGCGTGTTTTTACCGATCGTAAACATGGATAGCTTGATAAATGCTTTCCATTTGTTCCACTAATGGCTTACAATCCAAATTTGCCCATGCAACACTTCGCCGGTCACTTTGCTTCTGGCTAAACTATTTGGATTATTTATCCCTTAGTTAGTTTATTTTTGCACTTAAGAACATTATTAGTATCCAAATACACCCTTTAATAGACTAACGGCTACACATAAGAGGAAATGGGTCTCTTAAAACCCATGATGACCGATACTTAGCAGTCCTCGCCAAGCCACTTGCACAACTGTATTTATGTTTATGCCTGATATAATTAACTATTGATTTAGCTTTTTCAAGTCCTGCTCTTTTTCCTGATGAAATGTACTGGAGTGGAGCAAAGCCAATACGCATAACGTTATTTTCTGTTTCTTTGGTGTCAGTAGAGTTATGGCTCCCCTTTTGCTGCATTTTACAAAGGTCCGTAGGGCGATTGATTATGCATGCCGTCGGGAAAAGCCATCGGGGTCCAAATGACCTTGATTGACTGGTGTTTCTGAGCTCAACCCGGATGCCGTTTCATTTATAAGCGGCATTTGGGGGAATTTGTGTCTCTTAATGGATTCTCATTTGATTGGTTGCGGGTTATTTTAGACTTTTGCAGCGAGTTCAAATCTCTAGGTATCTCTGTGGCTGATAGAAAGTAACGGGACGAATGATGAGTGTTGGCATATTTGAAGCGGGCGACGACGACACTTAAATCTCCGAGACTGAATACTTTGCATAATTCCCCAGTTTCACATTTGCACGACATCATGTTATACACGGAACAGATTTGGAGACGTCTGGCCAGGCAGAAAGCTGATAAACACCACATATATATATATATATATATACACACTGTCAGAATGATCTGCTAATTAACAGTTTCTGATACTTTATGATGGGGTTTTTGGGTTTATTTACTCCTTTTGATCTGTGCTCTGTCAACTTTTGATGTTGATGATGAAAATTCAACCCTACGTTTAAACATGAAAAGTTATTTGTATTGACATTTTAGTAATTTCAAACCATGTTTTCCATAATAAACTGATATAAATCTGTAAAACAGCAGACAAATTACCAGCAGCTCATTCATTCATTCATTCATTCATTCATTCATTTGCTACCACAATTTCCATGACAAGGCCAGACAATACTGTAAAAAATCTCAATAGATGCCATTTTATTAATTGTATCAACCTCAACATTTATTTTGTATAACTTTATGATGGGGTTTGGAGTTTATTTACGCCTTTTATTCTGTGCTCTGTCAGCTTTTGATGTTGATGATGAAAATTCAACCCTACGTTTAGACATTAAAAGTTATTTGTATTGACATTTTAGTCACTTCAAACCATGTTTTTCATAGTAAACTTATATAAATCTTTAAAACAGCAGACAAATTACTGGCAGCTCATCATTCATTCATTCATTCATTCATTCATTCATTCATTACCACAATTTCCATGACAAGGCCAGACCATACTGTTCAAATTCTCAATAGATGCCATTTTATTAATTGTATCAACCTCAAAATTTGGATTAACTTTATGATGTTTTTTTTTAGTTTATTTATGCCTTTTGATGTCTGTATAATGTTAATTTTTATTATTATTATTATTAGTAGTATTAATAATGTTTTCCAATAACAATATAATAATAATAATAATAATAATACGAATAATCTGTAAAACAACTGAAAAAATACTTTTTTTTTTGTTTGTTTTTTGTTGGCTACCACAATTTTCATGACAAACCCAGGCAATACTATTAAAATTATCAATAGACATTATTTATTACATGTATCAACCTCAAAATTTGGTATGAAAAAGATGAAGGTCCTGGAATGTAATCTGTAATCTATCTCTCTCTCTGCCTGTCAATAATAAATACATTCAGCAAGGATGCATTAAGGAAGCAAAAGTGACTGTAAGCATATATGCGTTAAAAGCATTATTTCTGTTTATTTATTGATTTACATAAGAAATGTGAATACAGCAACTCCCATGATTTCACACACATTTATGGCATCATCACACTTCGTCTTTGCTATTGATTTGGATAAATGACTTGTGATGAATTTTGCATATTGTGATTTGTCATTTACTGTATCAGAAACATTACTGTTAGGGGTTATACAGTATTGTTTTGTGTCAGTGTTTGGTGAGTTTGACCTTTTCAGTTAGTTTGTTGATTGGCTGATAAGTATTTGCACCTGTGTTGATTGCACTGATTGGTTTGGGGGTATTTAAGGTCCATGTTTCTTTCTGCCCTTGATGTGTACACGTGTGTGTCGCATGCTGTCATGACACTTTATAACTTTTTAAACAGTATTCATATAGTTAAAATATACACTCACATTCAATTTTTGTCAATGTTTTTTTTTTATCCGTCTGCATGTCTAAAAATGAAATTATGAATTCAAATTTGTCATTTTACAAGAACAAAAACATAAATATATTTAGCAGTTTGTTGTTGAGTGAGTGAGTGAATGAGCGAGTAAGTGACTACTGACTAGACCATCCAGAAACATTTGCACATCACATTTAGGTTTAATCAGGTCCAGCAGAAGAAGCACTTTCTGTGAGAACAATAACGTTCAGAAGCCTTTTTCCATGACTGCTGTTTTACTAAGTTCTGTTGCAGCCTCATATCTGTCCTCATTCCCTCCCATTGCATGATTAATGGAGCCCTTGCTAGTCTGCATGAACTGCAGTGAGCAAAGCCAGATCCTATTTACTTGACAACCATATAATACAGGTTTATTCCTGCTCTTGCCTCTATACATACTTATATGTATATGTGTGTGCATATGTATATATACTACACACACACACACACTGTCAGTATAGCTTGTGCACTTTATGGTGTAAGTTCTGAGACAATGAGCAAAAGAGAAGTGGAAACATTTAAAACCACAATTTAAGAGACCATCTGAAAAAATAGATACATTTTAAAATGCAGAAGCCTCTTTTGTTATATGACTTGCAATAAAACATGGATTCTGGTATATGGAGATGAGAAAAACAAGAAACTTCTCAGAATGAGACTTATTCTGTAAATAATATCTGTTAATTAACAGTTTCTGTATTTTGTGATGGGCGGCGTGGTGGCGCAGTGGGTAGCGCTGTCGCCTCACAGCAAAAAAGTCGCTGGTTCGAACCTCAGCTGAGTCAGTTGGCATTTCTGTGTGGAGTTTGCATGTCCTCCCCGTGTTCGCGTGGGTTTTCTCCGGGTGCTCCGGTTTCTCCCACAAGTCCAAACACATGCGCTATAGGTGAATTGGGTGAGCTAAATTGTCCATAGTGTATGTGTGTGAATGAGTGTGTATGGATGTTTCCCAGTGATGGGTTGTGGCTGGAAGGGCATCCGCTGCGTAAAACATATGCTAGAAAAGTTGGCAGTTCATTCCACTGTGGCGACCCCAGATTAATAAAGAGACTAACATATTAAAAATGTTCATAAAAGTCACTTTTTCAAACTTTTCAACGTTAAAACTTGTTGGAAGAAAGATCAAGCTCCCATAATACAATTCAAAAACATAAATAAACAGGGAAAAATAAAAACATGAATCACATAATACGGAAAACTGCAAATTTATGGATATTTTTTTACAGCGTAGAGACATTTTTAAAAAAGTCTACAGTATGGTGCATTAATCAGAATCAGAATCGGTTTTATTGCCAAGTGTGCTTACACACACAAGGAATTTGTTTTGGCTACAGAAGCTTCCAGTGTACATAAAGTGACAACACAAAATAAATATGAGAAAAATACGACACACATTAAACAGAGATGCAGTTAGACAAAAGAGCTCTGGATGATGAATTGTTTGTGCAGATTTGTTATAAATATACAAGTTATAAGGTGCTGTGTACAAATGCGTATGGAGAAAGTATTGCATTGTATACTGTTATAAGGTGCTGTGTACAAATGCGTATGGAGAAAGTATTGCATTGTATACTGTTATAAGGTGCTGTGTACAAATGCGTAGGAGAAAGTATTGCACATGTTAAAAAAGTAAGTTTAGCACTAATTTTATTATAATTGTAATTTCATTTTGAATGATTAAATATGCAGTAAAACTGTGTTTATCTGCTATATATTATTAATATTGAAAAACATGATGGTAAATTATTGTATAATACATTTGTATTATATTTTTAACTTGCATTCTTTTGATTTATTATCATGTACTTGTCATAATGAGGCAAACAAATGTAATGACTTTTGTGTTTAACTATTTTTTAAAATGATAAAATTCTGGCACAGTTTACAGTAATTTTACAACTTTACTTTACAATAAAATACTTTTATATTTCATACAGTTATTTATTAAGGAAATAGAATGTAGTTAGGATTACCGTATATTTATTATACACAGTGGGTTACTGTAAATGAATTTACTGCTATTTTTAAAGAAAATTTCTGTACACGGGTGGCACGGTGGCTCAGTGGTTAGCGCTGTCGCCTCACAGCAAGAAAGTCTCTGGTTCTAGTCCCGGCTGGGCCAGTTGGCATTTCTGTGTGGAGTTTGCATGTTCTCCCCGTGTTGGCGTGAGTTTTCTCCGTGTGCTCCGGTTTCCCCCATAAGTCCAAAGACATGCGCTATAGGTGAATTGGATGAATTAAATTGTCCGTAGTGTATGAGTGTGTGTGAATGAGTGTGTATGGGTATTTCCCAGTACTGGGTTGCGGTTGGAAGGGCATCCACTGCGTAAAACATATGCTGGAATAGTTGGCGGTTCATTCCGCTGTGGCGACCTCTGAAATAGAGACTAAGCTGAAGGAGAATGAATGAATTACTCTATACATTTTTACAATATATTTAACAGAAGTGTACTGTCAGCAGTTCTATAACTATGAAATTGACGAATTATCAAAACGTATTCTGTGAACCATTGCACATTATAACCTTATATTTTACAGTGGCAACGTCTGGCAACCGTTTTTTTACCGTATATATTACACATAATATTTTTTACAGCGCAAAAACATTAACAAAACCATCTTTATCCTAAAATGATTCTTTTCTTTAATTTGTTTATTCATTCTCTTTAATCTTGTCATAAATTATGACACAAGTGTGTCCTTGATAGGTTTGCTCAAAGATATTTTGTTTGTTTGCTAGAACATTCTTCAAACAAAACCCTTCAGTATCCCTCAAAGTTTTACACTCATATAACCTTGCAGAAATATCCAGCATCTGTTTCTTCCTCAAAAGCGCTCGCTGTTACAGCCTCAGTGCTCGTAAACATGACTTTGTTTGCCAGTGAACTCAAAAACACTGCACTCACTGACTCTCATAAATTTTGTAAAATCAACAGAAAACAAAAGAAGCTTGTCATTTTGGTGTGAAAAATGCATCAGATGCTCAGGCCGCATGAGGTTTTTTCAGATTCAGACTTCAGTGCTAAGCATCTGCATTCACTGGCGCTGAAGTAAAGACATTTTAGACTTTTCAAAACATATGAATATACTTTCAAGACACTGCAGGTCAATACGATGCAGAATCAATGACTATGTATCACCGTATTTCACTAGAGGACTACTTACATTAAGAATTGCAAATTTTTTTTGGATTGCTCTTGCAGCACGGTGGCTCAGTGGTTAGCACTGTCGCCTCACAGCAAGAAGGTCGCTAGTTCGAGTCCCGCCTGGGTCAGTTGGCATTTCTGTGTGGAGTTTGCATGTTCTCTCCGTGTAGGCGTGGGTTTCCTCCTGGTGCTCCGGTTTCCCCCACAGTCCAAACACATGCGCTATAGGTGAATTGGATAAAGTAAGTTGACCGTAGTGTATATGTGTGTGTGAATGAGTGTGTATGGGTGTTTCCTAGTACTGGGTTGCAGCTGGAAGGGCATCCACTGCGTAAAACATATGCTGGATAAGTTGCTGGTTCATTCTGCTGTGGCGACCCCTGATGAATAAAGGGACTAAGCCGAAGGAAATTAGTGAATAAATGAATTGCTCTCCTAAAATGTTATGCTTAATATGCAACAATAATGAAACAATATTTTAGTAAATATGCACTAATTTATATCCTTTTTCTAGCACAGTAATTGGTCGTGTTGGATTGGATAAATTGGATAAATCAGGTTTAATTTAATTAATTTTTTTGCCATATTAGAGGGTATTTTGGGTATCTCACTTCATAGATTAGAAAATATTGTGAAGTCACAAAAATAAAACAAACAAATTACAGTCTTTATAAATATGCAGACACAAATTTTATAAATTGCAAATTTTTTTGATTACTTTTAAAAAATGTTATGTTTAACTATGCAAATGAGACAACATTTCAATAAATATGCACTAATTTGCATACTTTTTCTAGCACTCTAATCTGAATATTGGATAAATAAGGTTATTTTATTTATGTATTTTATTTCAACGCATTAGAGTCACATAGAGGTGGTGAAAGCAAAAAAAAAATAATAAACTTCTAAAATGTTTAACTATGCAAGTAATACATTATTTCAATAAATCTGCACTAATTTGTATATTTTTTTCTACCACTAATAATACCACTATTGGATAAAGTTTAAATATTTTTATTTTATTTTATTTTATTTTATTTTATTTTACACATTACAGTCACATTAGAGGGGATTTTGGGTACCTCACTCCAAAGATTAGAACATATTGTGAAAAGTCGCATCAATAAATAAAACAAACAAAAATATATAAATATAAAAGTGTTTATAAATATGCACTGCAACTGAAATTTACAAATAGAAATTTGATCAAAGTATTCTTTGGAAGTTTTCTTTACATTAGACTTGTAATAATAAAAAAAAATAATAATAAATAAATAAATAAATATTTATACTACTACTACTACTACTACTACTACTACTACTACTACTAATAATATTAAAAAACAGGTGCATGTTTTTACCTGCAGTGACTTCTCTCTAGTCACATCCTCCAAATTTTGTCCTGCTTTACTGTCAGTTCGGGTCAGTCATTGTTCATGCATTTTCCATAAACATGAGGCGCTGTGGTGGGAGGGGCTTGTCAAGAGCTGGTCTTCACACTTCAATCGCAACTCCTTAATTTACAGCCACTGTCTTTACAACCATCTGCCTCCTGAACCCGAGTTCAGCGCAGCCGTCAGCCATGAGTCTGAGTCCAATGAAGACCTCCTACTGCTGCTCTCCACCAGCACACGCAACCAAAGGTGACTTCATGGCCAAGAATAACTTTAGCTTGCAAGAACACTTTACTTGAAGCTTGTAGAGGCCACTGTATTAAATAGCATGTGTATGGCAATACAATAATAATAATAATAATAATAATAATTTCATTAAATTTTTGTATGCATTGTTTTATTTATATATTTTTTCTATATATTGCTTTATTTTTCTATTTTTATTTATTTTATTTTGTTTTATTTTATTTTTTGACACATTAAAGTCACATTAAAGGGAGTTTTGGGTATTTCACTTTATTAGATTTCAGTAGTGCTTTATTTGAAGCCATGTAGAGCTCACTGTATTAAATATCACATACGTGGCTATAATAATAATAAAAATAATAATAATAATAATAATTGTATTTTATTTTTCTATGTATTGCTTTATTTACTTTTCTGTTTTTTTATTTATTGTTCTATCTTGTTTTATTTTACTATGTATTGTTTTACTTATTTTTCTGTTTAATTTAATTTAATATTTTTAATTTAATTTAATGTTATTTTATTTTATTTTATTTTTGCAATACTACCTCCCACCCCCAAATGTATCAGTAACAATTTATTAACATACATTTATTTTTATGCATTGTAAAATTTATTTTAGTCTGTTTAATTGCAAGCTGTTTATTTATTTATTTATTTATTTTTATTTTATTTTTTTTTCATCCACAATAACGACAGCAACAACAGCAGCAACTAATAATAATAATAATAATTGTGTTTTATTTTTCTATGTATTGTTTTATTTACATTTCTGTTTTTTTCTATGTATTTTATTTTTTTATGTATTGTTTTATTTATTGTTCTATTTTGTTTTATTTTTCTACGTATTGTTTTATTTATTTTTCTATTTAATTTAATTTAATTTTATTTTATTAAATGTTATTTTTGCAATACACCCCCTCCCTAAATGTATCAGTAACAATGTATTAACATACATTTATTTTTATGCATTGTAAATTTTATTTTAGTATTTTTATTTGCAAGCTATTTATTTATTTATTTATTTATTTATTTATTTATTTTCATCCACAATAACGACAGCAACAACAACAACAATAACAACAGCAACTAATAATAATAATAATAATAATAATCTGTTTGTTTGTGTTTGCAATTTTCATGCAGTGCAGCGCACTAAGCCATATCTTGCTATCTTACTGTTTAGTCATTCAGGTGTTGAACTTCTCCAGAACTTTGTGCAAAGCGGTGCTTGAGCAAATCCACAAAACAGACTATATTATTGGAATAGACATATAAATGTCTCTGATTTACAATGTAATATTCCAGCGTGAAAGTGCCCTTGCTTTCTCTCTCTGTGACTCTCCGTTCTTTTCAAATCATTGCCCTTTTCAAGTAATTCCACTGGCTGAATGCAATTACAGTATTTTCTTCCCATTCAATTTAAATAAAACGTGCATATATTTAAAGCTAAAACATTTGATATGGAAAAGCTTCCGTGTGTGTGTGGCTTATGTAAATCACAGACATGTTTAAAGTGAGAGCTTAATAAATAATAGCACTATAATATATTACAAATAGAGTATGTACAGTTAAAGTCAAAATTATTAGCCCTCCTGTGATTTTTTTAATTTTTTTTTTTTTTTTTTAAATACAAGTCAAGTCAAGTTTATTTATATAGCGCTTTTCACAATGTAGATTGTGTCAAAGCAGCTTAACAGAGTTCTAGTAAAGTCCAGATTTCAGAGTTGAAGTTCAGTTTAGTTTAGTTCAGTGTGGTTTAAATTTCACTGCTGAAAGTTCAAACACTGCAGAGCAAATCCACCGAAGCACAGCTCCAAAAGTCCCGATCCGAGACAGTGGTGAGGAAAAAAAAACTTCACCAATTGACGACGTGAAGGAAAAAAAAAAACCTCGAGAGAAACTAGGCTCTGTTAGGCACGACCATTTTTCATCTGGCCAAACTTCCTGTTCAGAGCTGCAGTCTAGGCGCTGGAGGCTGAAGAAGCTGGACGTCCATCATGGAGAAGCTGCAGGTGTGAGTAGGGCACCGGCGGGCGGTCAGGTTGGCCCGCAGGATCAATGTGGGGACTCGTTTATCACAGTGGTCATTCAGGAATCAGTCTCATGCACTCCATTTACAGTACAGGAGACACGGAGGAGATTGATTTACAATGGTCTACAGCCAATCAGGACGCAGAACACAATGCGCTATAAAAAAAAAAAAAGCATGTAAGCGATGGACCACTGTATTTCCCAAATGATGTTTAACAGAGCAAGGAATTTTTCACAGTATTTCCTATAATATTTTTTCTTCTGGAGAAAGTCTTATTTGTTTTATTTCGACTAGAATAAAAGCAGTTAAAAAAAAAAAAAAAACATTTTAAGGTCAATATTATTAGCCCCCTTAAGCACTGTTATAAGCACTGTTACTTGCCTAATTAACATAACTTTCCTAATTAACCTTATTAACCTAGTTAAGCCTTTAAATTGCACTTTAAGCTTGAAATATATCTAGAAAAAAACAGCATCCATTTTTTTGCAGGTTCATATTACTGACTAATACATATTTCTGTTAAAATACTACTATTATACACATATTATATGGGTTATGTCCTGTCCTGCACAAACCTATAGACCATTTTGAGGGATGTAAACAAAAACAATGGTCCCAACATATTTCCTGTTTTACATTTTTCATTTCTATAGCTTCCTTTCTGCTGAGAAAGCACATTCACATTGCATGCACTTCCAAAAAAAAAAAAACATGACTAAAATTAAAGCATGCTAATAACAACATGCTGGCCCATCTGACCAATCGGAGGAGAGTATGGTCTTAGATAGGTAGAGTTTAGCTCCTTTCAGCTTTCAGACGCAAAGAGAAATGAGTTGGTATGAGCTGCGGTGTATTTTATAAACTGTTATAAAGGCAGTTTGTGCAATTACACAGTCATAATGCATGCAAAAAAAGTCTGAGATGATCAAAGATGTTTTTTATGCTTCTAATGTTCATGCATTATTGATATTGCATGCTTTTTGGCTTCTTTTTGATAATATAGGATGACTATAACCTACTGTAGAAGACCTTCAAAGCAAAATTAGAAACATTTAACATTCCAAAATAAGGGGATTTTAACAATATATTAAGTATTTTGACCACATCATGCTTGTTTCTGCATGCATATTTGATCTACATATACACTACAAAAAGTTTGGAAACAGTAAGACGTGTTAATGTCTTAAAAGATGCAGATTCTGCATGATTCTCTCATTTATTTAATGAAAAATTGTGAATTAATATGAATTGAATGAATGTGAATTTAAAATTTTAATTAGCTGTTTTCTTATTAAATTTATTATGCATTCAAAGCTGCTTTTTCATCAACATTACTCCAGTGTCACATGATCATTCAGAAATCATTATACTATTATAATTTGCCATTCTGTTATGATCAGTTATTATTGGTACAAAGCACTATTAATAATTCCTACAATTATCAGTGCTGAAACCAAACATCTTGCTTCATAGTATCATTGAAACTGTGATTGATTATTTATTTTTAGAATTTTATTTATTTTTTATTTATTCATTTATTTATTTATTTTTATTTTTTATTTATTATATATATATTTAATGAAGATTTGAACATGGAACATTTATGTAGCAAAATTTGGCTTGAAATGTATACCTACCCGAATAGTTTAAAATGTTTTTGAAATATTATTTGTTCAATAATGCTTCATTAGAAAACGAAGTTCAAATCAATAGCTTTATTATGTATATGCATCCACTATTAGTGCTGATTGAACACATTGCAATTATAATGATGCATTATTATTCCAGATCTGAGCGTGAAATGGCTGCATGTACATTTGTTCTATTCCGCATGCTGCCTGTAATGTTTACCAGTGAATCATAGAGCATTGTGGGCCACCTCCACCTCCTCTGAAGAAAGATTTACACTTCAAACAATGTGGCTCTCTGCAGGTAGCGTGACGACGAGTATTATTTTTATCAAACTCCGAGCAAATGCATGCTAAAAGGTGAAAAGCTCTACACTCCCCCGGACACAGAATGAGGGAGAGAGCAGGCTGAATATGTTTTCTCTCACAGGAGGAGAAAATAGGCCTGTGACTCATTTATATTCAATTGCGCATGTGTGCATGTCCACTGGTTATGATGGGGGATTGGTGGGAAATAGTGTTGAACTGTCACAGAGATCACTGTATAGAAGCAATTTGTGCAATGACACATTCGTGACACATACACACACACACACAC
>CAIGQV010016298.1:8610729-8629737 GCA_903798115.1 Danio jaintianensis
ACACACACACACACACACACACACACACACACACACACACACACACAAAAACATTTCAATGTCCAATATTTCATCACACACACACACACACACACACACAAAAAAAGAAAAACTTAACCTGCTTTGGAACGAGTAAAGGGTAAGTAAATTAAGACAGAATTTCCATTTTTAGATGTACTAGCCCTTTAACATGCACTGTATAAAAACAAGACTCTAAAAATACTCAGAAAGTACTAATATTTAAAAGTATCCTAGTTTTGAAAGTATTTGAATAGGTGAACTCTCCTTTTAAATAATGGCTGCTAAAACTCAATTAAATTGATTTCCTCATCTGCTTATTATTTCAGCTGACAGTTGCATTGCTTCTAAGCCTGTCGCAGCTCCATATTGTTTTGTCAAGTAACATTTTTGGGTTATTGGTTTTGTCAGTCAGTGGGAACTGCTGTAATTAGGCCACAGTATTAATAGAAGAGCTTTGAGAGAGAGAGAAATAGACGGTGTGCTTGATAGCTCAGTTCTGATATGTGTGTACTTGAGCGGGTGTCATCGGGGTGTTGAAGTTAATTGGGGTAGGTCTCCAGTTTACCGCCTGTGTGCCTCCGATGTGATTTATCCGAGCGTCAATCCATTTGGAGCGAAAATAGAAATCTAGATGTAGACATGTTCATTTATAACCAGGCCCTGTGTGTGCTGCATTTGTCTGATCTGGGATCAGATGATCTCGCGTTCATATTTGACCAGGTCACTATGTGGCCAAACATAAAACTGAGGCAGAAGAAACATTTTTATGCTGTGATCGCTGGCTTTTGAAGGATTTTTGCTGGTTGTTCAAACTACATATTTAAAATGCAACCCAGGCTCATTGCAGATACGTACCCAGGTCTACATTTTGGGGAGTTGCATCTGCTCGCAGTTTTTGTTTTTGCAAATCCATTAGAGACCGCTGTGTACGCTTTTTGATGATCTCAAATTTCCCTCACGCGTCCTCTTCTTGCATAAATCCACCAGAGGGCACAATATACACTTCAGCCGACCAGGCCAGCTTGCTGTTGACTGACTGACTGACCGACTGACCCACCCACCCCTTCCCTAAACCCAACCGATAGTGTTTTCAAAAGCAATCTAGAAAAAGAAAAGCTGTCGCGGCCGCGTGATTTCACCACGTTTTCAGCCTGTTGTTTATTTATTTATTTTATTTTATGTGCTTTACCTGGTTTCTGGAACCATTCTTCCCCGGACTTAAACTCCATCGTCACGGTCAACTCAACTCCACGTCCCAAGTTCATCGGTGAGCTACTGGGCAAACTGGTAACACTGGAAAAGCCGTCCACGTGGAGGTAAGCAGTCAGAAGCCGTCGGCGGCATAATACCGCCCCATAGCATTTATTTTAAAGACGAATTGCAACCAGACGTACCACTGGCTACATAATCCGCACTCTCCTGAAATGTAGACTGGTTTGTATCCACAATGAGCCTGTGTTGTTAAAATGAGCTGAATCAGCGCAATTCTTGAGTTTTTTGGAGGGACAACTTCATTGTCTTATGTTCAATCTACTTAAATTGGCAAAAACAATTAATTTAACTTTTCCCAGTGATGGGTTGCAACTGGAAGGGCATCCGCTGCGTAAAACATATGCTGGATAAGTTGGCGGTTCATTCCACTGTTCATTCGACCCCTGATTAATAAAGGGACTAAGCCGAAAACAAAATGAATGAATTAATTAATTAATTTAACTTAATAAATTATTGTTGGGACAGCATAAAGCAATTGTGTGGAACCCAACATTTTTTACAGTGCTGGTTTAGGGCTGAAACATACACTGTAAAAAATGCTGAGTTCCACACAATCGATTTGTGTTGGGACAACATGAAGGAAATTAACTAGTTTTTACAAATTTAAGTGGATTGAACATAAAACAATTAAGTTGTTGCAAAAATAAAATAATTGTGTTGATTCAGCTCAATTTAAATAAGTAGTTTAAACAAACAGCAAATGTCATCCACTAAAAAAAAAAAAAAATTATGCTGGGTTACACACAATTACTTCATGTTGTTTCAACACAAATCAATTAAGATAAATTAATATTTTTTACAAATTTAAGTGGATTGAAAATAAAACAATTAAGTTTTGACAAAAGAATTGTTGTTTCAACTCATTTAAAATAAGTAGTAAAAGTATTTTTTTGGAGTGAAGTCAGGATAAGCAGTAACGTGGACTAGCTTGCGAGACCCTTTTTTTTAATTATTATTATTTTAAAGTGCCTCTATTGGGTCGTTCTATGTATACAGTGCTGCTTTCAGCATTGTTTGTTCTTGAGCCATTCTCGCTGAATGCCAAAGGATCCACATTTGCTTTCTATCCACTGAAAATGTGTACATTTTTGCCATTTTATTACTAAAAATAAAGGTTCCAAAGGGGAGATTTTGCAGTGTGCACCATACACTGTGAAAAAAATAAAATAATGTTTGGTTTCACACAATTGCTTCATGTTGTCCCAACACAACTCGATTAAGTTAACTTAATTGTTTTTACAATTTAAGTTGATTTAACTCATTGTATATAAGTCGTTTGAACAAGTAGCAAAAATCATTTTTTTGAGTGTAGAAGAACCATTTTTTGAGTCCAAAAAACAGTTATTAAAATAAGTTTGTCTTTTTTTTTCTTAGTGTAATTGTTGATTGATTTTTTTTTTTTCTTCACACAGGGCTATGTAGTTTTGTATTTCGTTTTCCATTAAAACTGCATGCTGTGTTTACTTGTGTTATTTTTGACTAATATTTTAATTAGTTTGATGATCTGAAATATTAAAGTGTGACACACATGCAAACTTTTCAACAACTACAGTATTTGAGAGGTCAATATAGATATTCTTGCGCAGACAATTACAACCATAGTCTTGTGTTATGCAAATATGTTAATAGGTTTGTTCAGAAATTAAGAATGGAATTGTAGATGTGGTTCAGACTTGGTTGTTTTTGTGGGGAACGACAAAAACTTCATTGTCATTGAAACTTTGCAGACCTTTTACATTCACAAGCAGCTACAGCCATAATAAGGTAGCATTTAAAAAAAAAAAAGTGTTTTAAGCCTGAAGTGGAAGCAGCGCAGCATTTTTGTGCATCGTAACAGATTCACATTGAGCTGTTCAGGGATCAGCAGCTTGAGGGGTTTGACCTCTGCACATTGAAGGTGAGTTTATGTCCACAACGCTTGTTTACAAGAGGTCATTGCTCTCGCCAAATGCTCATTCATGTCAGATGTGTAAAATGAATTAAACATAACATCCACAAAGCTGTTGGATTGATGCTGAGGGTTGAACCCATTGAGGATTTTGACATTCATTGTTATTAATGTTTGAAAGAGCATGGATTAATTTTGCTTTAATGAGGAATTTAAAGTCACATCACTGCTCAAAAAATCTTAAACATTCAGAATTATTATTTTTGATAGAAGTTTGAGTACTACTTATTGAGAAAAAAACTTGCATTGTAAAAAAATCCAAGACAATACAATTCAGTGTTCAAAATGTTACATTTAATTTAGTGTGTTATTTGATATTTTGTGAACCTCATTTAAGAAAATTAATTGATAACACTTTAGTTTAAGTCACAATTCACACTATGAACTACTGACTTATTACCTGCCTATTATTAAGATATTAACGGTACACTCTCAGAAATAAAGGTACAAAATCGGTACCTTTTTAAAAGCTACAGTTTTTTTTCCTAAAGGTACACATTAATACATAAAAAGTACAAATGTGTATCTCATAGTACCTTAAAGGTACAAAAGTAAACCTTAAAGGTAAAAGTGTACCCTAAAGGTACTAATGTCCACCTGTATTGTACAAAAGTGTAATTTTTGGAAAGGTACTGTCCCAGAGCCAGATTTTGCAGCTTTAATTCTGAGTGTGTTTACATCCCTAATCCTACCAATACCTTACTAACTATTAATAAGCAGCTAATTAGCAGTTTATTGAGCTAACGGTCTTAGTTAATGTTTTGTTGATTGCATGAATTGTAACTTAGAATTAAGTGTTACCAATTTAACTTATAATTGTATATATATATATATATGCATGTATAATGTGGTTTAGTTGATAAAACAAATACATTGTCTGGTTAATTAGCATAAATTAGCAAAGAGGAATACATTTGTAACAGTATTTATTAATCATTGTGATCATTAAGTATTGAAAATTTAATTAGTTAATTTTAGTTGTTAGCTTATTAAGTAATGTTTTTAACAAACTATTGTTGAATAACCTATTAATAAATGCTGAAATTAACAGTAGCTTTAATGAAAGTTTAATATCTTAACTAATGCTGTTAATTAAAGTTAACAATGGAATCTTATTGTAAAATGTACATAAATAAATAAATAAACAAACATTAGTATAATTAGGGGCAACACGGTGGCACAGTGAGTAGCACAATCGCCTCACAGCAAGAAGGTCGCTGGTTTGAGCCCCGGCTGGGTCAGTTGGCGTTTCTGTGTGGAGTTTGCATGTTCTCCCCGTGTTCGCGTGGGTTTCCTCCGGGTGCTTTGGTTTTCCCCACAAGTCCAAAGACATGCGCTATAGGTGAATTGGGTAAGCTAAATTGTCCTTAATGTATGTGTGTCAATGAGTGTGTATGGATGTTTCCCAGTGATGGGTTGCAGCTGGAAGGGCATCCGCTGCTTAAAACATATCCTGGATAAGTTGGCGGTTCATTCCGCTGTGGTGACCTCAGATTAATAAAGGGACTAAGTATAATTAATGTGAGCTTCCAGTTAGTCGTTTTTGTTCTCCAAATGCTAAGATAGGATTCTAGGTGTTGATTTAAGCTCTAAATATTAATAATTAATATTTTATTTTATTTTAGATTAGATAAGAAACTCTCCAGTATCAGAATCAGAATCGGTTTTATTGCCAAGTGTGCTTACACACACAAGGAATTTGTTTTGGTTACAGAAGCTTCCAGTGTACATAAAGTGACAACACAAAATAAATATGAGAAAAATACGACACACATTAAACAGAGATGCAGTTAGACAAAAGAGCTCTGGATGATGAATTGTTTGTGCAGATTTGTTATAAATATACAAGTTATAAGGTGCTGTGTACAAATGCGTATGGAGAAAGTATTGCATTGTATATTGTTATAAGGTGCTGTGTACAAATGCGTATGCATTCCTCTTCATGGTTTCCTCTTCTGGCATATTCCATAATACAATTCTGCAAGCCAGTGAACATCTGCATTGACCACGAGACTTCAGTTTCATCAAAACACAGTTTGAAAGTTGCACGTCTAAATATCACGTCTGTCTTGATTCCTGCTGAGTTTATGAGCATCGCACTCATGCATATGAAACTCAAACATTACTTTCTGGTTTACTTCTCGTGCTGCGCTTCCATTGGCTGGAGAGCGGAAAAAGACTCACGATGTCACCTCAGGGAAACATTACTTTCGTGTTTTACACTCGATCCAACGTGCCATTAGTCAGAACAGGAAAAGCGCTGCGCCAGAGGCAGGAACAAAATTGAGACGGGATCCTCCGAGATGAAAGCGGAGCAGGAAGTGGATTGGTTTCCTTGCGTAGGCATGTTATGACTCATGATCGCGAGTTCTCTACAAAAACAGCCAAACGTCTCACTAGAAAAAAATAAAAAGAGAAGAAAAGATGTCGAGAGAGATTGATATCGAATGCATTCATTCACATCAATCTGCCAATCTACATGCCAAACCAATGTATTATTGTGCCGTGTAGTAGAAGCTACAGTCGAAGTCAGAATTATTAGCCCCCTGTATTTTTTTTCCCCCAATTTCTGTTTAACGGCGAGAAGATTTTTTTATTTTTTTTCAACACATTTCTAAACATAATAGTTTTAATAACTGATTTCTTTCATCTTTGCCATGATGACAGTACATAATATTTGACTAGATATTTTTCAAGATACTAGTATTCAGCTTAAAGTGACATTTAAAGGATTAACTAGGTTAATTAGGCAAGTTAGGGTAATTAGGCAAATCATTGTATAACAATGGTTTGTTTTGTAGACAATTGAAAACAAAATATTGCTTAATGGGGCTAATAATATTGACCTTAAAAAGGTTTTCAAAAATTTCAAAACTGCTTTGATTCTAGGCGAAATAAAACAAATAAGACTTTCTCCAGAAGAAAAAAATATTATAGGAAATCAACCCAGACTCGTTCTGAAAAAGTACCCCTATATACATTTCTGGAGAGCGCCAAATACGTCCCAGGAGCTATGGTTTTTTTTGCAGTTTTTGTTTTCACAAATCCACCTGATTTTTACCACGTTTTCAGATTTTACCACATTCTCATCCTGTTATTTACTTGTTTATTTTATTTTTTGACTTTTGTTTTTGTCTTACCCGCTTTGTCTTACCTGCTTTCTGGAACCGGTCTGACGTCACGGTCAACTCCGCTCTACGACGCAAGTCCACTGACATACGTGGCGAGCCACTGGGCAAACTGGTAACAGCGGGAAAGCCGTCCAGATGGAAGTAAGCGGTCAGCTGGTAAGTGCGAAAAGAAACAGCGTCATACCGCCTTGTAGTGTTCGTTTTAAAGACGAAATGCAGCCATATGTTCCTCTGGCTACATAATTCGCGATCTCCAGAAATTTATATAGGACTATATTTGCAGGATGGAATGATGAAAATTTCCTTGCTCTGTTAAACATCATTTGGGAAATATTTGAAAAAGAGAAACTAATTCAGAGGAGGGCAAATCATTTTGACTTCAACTGTAAATGCTTTAAAAGGAAACATATCATGAAAATCAGACTTTTTCCAAGTTTAGGTGCTATAATTGGGTCTCCAGTGCATCTACCGAGCTAGCAAATGTGAAAAAGGACAAGCAGGTTACTTTGTTTTGGTTGAAATTTTCTCTGCAAGCCTGCCCTTTCTGTTTACTCGCAGTAGCAGCTGGAGATTTGCAATGTCTGCACCTGAAAACATTGCAAATGTGCTGTTGTTGGATGCACCATAGACTCTCTGTAGACTCTGAGCCACATGTGCTTTAATTTCTGAGGGAAACGTGCCACAGAATGTTGGTAAAGTGTGATATATTTGGGCAAAAATATATTTTACGCTGTACTGCTTCAACAATAAGCATCAGTTCAACAAAGTTTCTGAAGGAACACTGAAAAGAAAGATTCATTGGATTTACTTTTTTATTTTTTTAAGGTAAGCGGTTGCAAATGATTTATAGGGCTGAATTTAAACAAATTAAATGCAGTAATGTTCAACTGAATTTGTTTCTTTAAATTCAGCCCATATAAATTGTTTGCAACCACTTACCTTAAAAAAAATAAAAAAGTAAATCCAATGAATCTTTCTTTTCAGTGTTCCTTCAGAAACTTTGTTGTAAAAATAAATTTAGCAAGTCCAATGACTATATTTTTTTTGCAGTGAAGGGTGAATATTAAGATTATCTTTTCTGTTTAGAGATATGTACTAATAGAGTCATGCTTATATGCAAGGGCAGCACATCAAAAGAGAAGCAGTAACATGCAACTCAATACCTTTAATCCAATTTTCTCCACCACAACAACTACAGAAATGTACCTATTAACCAGCAGGCACCTTGATGTCAAAACGACATCAAAAAAACATGCCAAAAATGCTAATCAATTTGATGTCAAAACCTTGACGTCTATTTGACATCCACACATTGATGCTCTTTAGACCACCAAAATAATGAAATCAACAAGTATTTTAATATAAGAAATGTTTCAGTCATCATAAAGTTTCAATTTACAGTTGAGTTGTATCCCTACAGTGCATGTAAATTACCTTGATGTCAAAATGACATCAAATTGACATCTAACATTGACGTCAAAAATAAATACAGTACATGTGTAACAGATGACGCTGGACAACGGACGTGAGGATCCACGTGCAGTTTAATAATAATCAAGAGTAGTCAAGCAGGCAATGGTCAACAGGTACAAACAGTGTAATCCAAAAAACATGGTCAAAAACAGGCAAAAATTCTGGACAGATGGCAAAGAATCAACAAGAACAATAGGCAATGCAACGGGTCAAAAACACAGCAGGACAGACGGGGAAAAACGCTTTGTAATGCTTATGGGAAAAACAAGACTCAGCAACGTGTTTGTGAGGTGAATTTAAAGTCCAGGTAATCAGTCCTTGATGAGTTACCAGCTGTGTGTGTGTAATCAAGGGGGAATCAGGAACTGGTGTGTGTGAGGTACATGATGGTATTTGGAGTCCAGTTCAGTGACATATGTGTAGTTCTCCAGCGCTCTGCAAAGATTAGATCGCTGGTGATCGTGACAACATGTAAACGTTTTTTATGTGTTTTTTGATGCCAAAATTCAATCTGTTTTTAATGTAGTTTTGACATCATGCTCTCTGGGTAACCATTGAGAATCATCCTGGTTCAGTCTAGAATCTAGAACTTTTTTTTTTGCAAACATTTCTGACATGTGGACTCTTTTCACAAGAGTGTTATGATGCATTTAACGGTCATCATAATCTTAAATCCTTGAAAGTTTTAAATATGATTTTTTTTTTTTTTAAAATGTACGAACATTTATGTATATATTATTTCGTCATTCATTCATTCATTTTCTTTTCGGCTTAGTCCCGTTATTAATCAGGGGTCGCCACAGCGGAATGAACCGCCAACTTATCCAGCATATGTTTTACGCAGCGGATGCCCTTTTAGCCACAACCCAGCACTGGGAAACACCCATACACTCTCATTCACACACATACACTACGGACAATTTAGCTTACCCAATAGTTAGCACATGATGCGTAACACGAAGGCACCTATAGCGCATGTCTTTGGACTTGTGAGGGAAACCGGAGCACCCAGAGGAAACCCACACGAACACGGGGAGAACATGCAAACTCCACACAGAAATGCCAACTGACCCAGCCGAGGCTCAAACCAGCGACCTTCTTGCTGTGAGGCGACAGCGCTGCCCACTGCGTCACTGCACCGCCCATATTATTTCATCTTTGCGTCAAATTACAAAAAACAAATTACAGCTTATGTAAGTTGTTTTGTTTTGTTGTGCAAAAGCCCCACCCTCTTCTGGAAAGCAGCAGCTCATTTACATTTAAAAGAACACACACAAAAATGGCGGTAAATTTTGACAAGCCATAATAAATGATCTCTGGGATATTTTGAGCTGAAACTAAACAGGCACTTTCATGTGAGAACCAGAGATCTATTTTACATCTTATAAAAAAAGGGACATAATATCTCCCCCTTAACCGAACCGCACAGCATTGATAAACTATCTCCACAACTCACTGAACAAGTAAACAGTTGTGTGATGTGCAAATAAACTGCATGTTGTGCAGTGGCATTGGTGCGTACACTGGGGTCGTATGTTCAGGTGCTTTTTTATTGCTTTCATTGTAAGACCTTGTATAATTAGGATATATTTCTGCATAGGAAGAATATCTCTAAAAACAGACAGAACTGAGCTAAAGCTGAGCATACATGGTCATTTTTGTACCACACGCTAAACACAACGATAGTGACTCACAAAATCACGTCATGAAAAGTAGTTAGCACATGATGCGTAACACAAAGGCAGCAACAAACAGAAATGGAGCTATAGAAACGAATAAGAAACAAGTAGTCGGTGAACAAGAGGTGGTAATGTGCATGACGTTTTTTCCTCTGAAACAAGATGTTTGCAATATGGCAGTGAAGAAATGAAGGATTTTGTAGACTTACTCTTCTTTTTATTCATTTTATTTATTTATTTAATATTAGGAATGCAGCAAATCAGAAAATCAACTCATTGTTTGCTTTGATTACCAAATGTTTTCTAGAAATACTACATAAATGCATAATATGTGTTAAGTGTCTACACAAATATATAGAACACACGCACACACACACACACTTTTCATGAATGTATTTTGTTTATATAGCATGTTCATTCATTCATTTTCTTTTCGGCTTAGTTCCTTTATTAATCAGGGGTCGCCACAGCGGAATGAACCGCCAACTTCTCCAGCATATGTATTACGCAGCGGATGCCCTTCCAGCTGCAACTCATCACTGCGAAACACCCCTACACTCTCATTCACACATACACTACAGACAATTTAGCTTACCCAATTGACATGTTAATAAAAAAAAAATTATATTAATGTTTGATAGAAGACTAGATGGTTTAGAAATATCTTATTATTAATTTATGGTTGCTAATAAAGTTAACCAATGCTACCTTAACAACCTTGCTTAAAAATAGTGGCTTTCCACTCAGTGAAAAGATTATTTCCCAAAATATAGCAAGCTAAAATATGCATCGCTATTAAACCAAAATCTAATATTTTCAATATATTTTGACAAGATCAAATAATTGGCCGAATTAAATACATTAAATGTGACCCTGGACAAAAAATCATAAAGTAATCATATGCTTTTTTATTCATTCATTCATTCATTTTCCTTCGGCTTAGTCCCTTTATTCATCAGGGGTCCCCACAGCGGAATGAACCACCAATTTATCCAGCATATGTTTTACACAGCGGATGCCCTTCCAGCTGCAACCCAGTACTGGGGAACACCCATACACGCTCATTCACACACATACACTACGGCCAATTTAGTTTACCCAATTCACCTACAGCACATGTCTTTGGACTGTGGGGGAAACCGGAGCACCCGGAGGAAACCCACGCCTTCATGGGCAGAACATACAAACTCCACACAGAAATGCCAACTGACCCAACCAGAAGTTGAACCATCTACCTTCTTGCTGTGAGACGACAGTGCCAACCACTGAGCCACCGCGTCGCCCCCAATGCACATTATTAATCAAAAATTAAGAAATTTGTAGATTCTTTTTTTTATTTCCAAGATTTGTAATATGCAACAGACACTGCCAATTGCCTTTTGGCCTTTCATACCATTCAGTAATACGTTGCTAAAAAAATAATAATAATGTCATTTGCATATGATTTTGAGAAACATGTCATCCCATCAGTGGAATATTAGATTGACTCAATCTTTGATGATGTAACATTATTACACAGGCCTCTGTTCCATTAAAAACTGACAAGTGACGAACAGCATGAAATGAAACGCTTTCTACATGAACAATGCTTTTTTCTTTAGCTGGGTTATGTGTTATACATGAAGGAAAGGCAACTATAATGTAAACTCCAGCCGCACATGAAACATTCATATGTATAGCTAGATAGACTGATGGATGGATGAATGAATGGATGGATGGATGAATAGACACAAATAGATAGACGGATGGATGGATGGACGGATAGACGAATGGAGATAGATAGATAGACAGATAGATAGATAGATAGATAGATTTACAAATTGATAGACAGATGAATGGATGGACGAACGGATGGACAGATGGAAAGATATACTCAAATAGATAGACGGATGGATGGATGAACGGATGGATAGATGTTTAGACCAAGGGATAGATGGATAGTCACAAATAAACAGAGAGATAGATGGATGGATGGACAGAGATAGATAGATCAGTGGATGGATGGATGGATAGATGGATAGACATACAAATAGACTGATAGATGGATTGACAGATGAATGGACGTATATAGATCACTGGATGGATGGATGAACAGATAGACATTTAAATAAATAGACATGGAATGATGGATGGATGTATATAGATCACTGGACGGATGGATGGATGGACAGATAGACATTCAAATAAATAGATTGATGGACGGACGGACGGACGGATGGATGGACGGATCAAGAAGTTCTGCACAGACTGAGCTCATGTCTTAAAGTTCACAGATAAAAGATCCTCTGCCCTAATTTGCTCACAGTAGCTGTAGTTAATTAGGATCTCTCAGGTTTTCATTTAAATGTGCTTTACTTCTGAACAGCTCCATGCCTGCAGTCCACAGTACAGCATCACCATCAATCTATTATTCATTTGGCCTTTCATTGTGAATGGAGGCTGCATAGTTTAGTGGGCCAGGGATAGTGTCTGTTCAGCGAAAGAGGTGTACAGTTTACAAACAACATGAAATATTAACCACAGGCAAAGCTCTTCAAACTGTGTGTGAAAACAACCTTTAGAAAGGGCCATGACTGTAACATAAACCTCCCCACGAGCCCCTCGTCACCAAACAATGCTAATAACTTGTGTGTACAGTATGAAAAGTATGAATTAAACAAATAAATATATTGATAAACAGAGAAATCATTATTTTCACGCATTCAATAATAATAATAATAATTGTTGTTGTTGTTAGTAGTAGTATTAGTATTATTAAATATCAAAATTATAAAATATAACATTGATAATAGTATTATAAATAAATTATTATAAATATATTGATTATTATTGTTATTATTTTGTTGTTTTTTATTAGTAGTAGTACTAGTAGTAGTAGTAGGAGTAGTAGTAGTAGTGGTAGTAGTATAAAATTATTATTATAATGAAGTACTAATATTATAAAAATATTATAAAAGTATATCAATAATATTATTATAAATAAATCATTATAAATATATGTATTATTATATTATTATTATTATTATTATTATTACTATTGTTATTTTATTATTATTATTATTAGTAGTAGTAGTAGTATTAGTAGTATAAAATATTAGTATTATAAAATTATATTATATAAATTTTTTTTATTATTATTATTATGATTATTATTATTACCAAGTATTAATATTATAAAAATATTCAAAAATTATATTGATAATATTATTATAAATAAATCATTATAAATATATTGATGATTATTATTATTATTATTATTATTATTATTATTATTAGTAGTAGTAGTAGTATAATATATTAGCATTATAAAATATTAGTACTATAAAATTGTTAAATTATTATTATTATTACTAGTAGTTGTAGTAGTAGTATAAAATATTAGTATTATAACATTGTTATACACACGCAGCGGATGCCCTTTCAGCTGCAACCCATGACTGGGAAACACCCATACACGCTCATTCACACACATACACTACAGTCAATTTAGCTTACCCAATTCACCTATACCACATGTCTTTGGACTGTGGGGGAAACCGGAGCACCCGGAGGAAACCCATGCCAACACGGGGAGAACATGCAAACTCCACACAGAAACGCCAACTGACCCAGCCGAGGCTCGAACCTTCTTGCTGTGAGGCGAACGTGCTACCCACTGCGCCACCGTGCAGCCCTATTATTATTATTATTATTATTATTATTAATAATAATAATATTATTGATTATTTTGCGTTTTGCTTTTTTTTCCAACTGAAATAGTATTTTTATTGAATACATCGATTTTCACTATTTTCCAGCAGCTTGTGTGCATGAAAGTGACTTCTTAATTAAAATCATAAATCATATACCTGCCATAAGAATATCATATTTACTGGAAGAGCAGAACATCTGTTTGTATTTATTCAGTTTTCAGTCTCTCTCTTTGAAGATGCTGCCAGCAAATTCTGTCAAAAATAAAGCATGTGGCGCAAAGATGGCTAGACGGAAGGGGAAATAAAAGTTGCATGATGTAACAACAACAATAACAACCACAATCTTCTGAATATTACAAACAGAAGTAAATGGCTGGAGGTCATAATCCTTAAAAAACCTGAAGAAAATATTCATCATATGGCGTTATCTGGCTATAACTTGAGGAGAAATGTTATATCTGTGTGTATATATATATATATATATATATATATATATATATATATATATTTTTTTTTTTTTTTTGTTTACAGTTTATGTTTATGGTTATCTTCTGATAAAATAGTTCCGCAAGAAGTTCTGACACATCAAAAACTCTCCTGTTTTTGGAGTTCAAAGAAACAAGCGCATTGCATATTCATGCCTCGTATCTTAAGCAGTCCCTTTCAACACTGTCCCCATCAAACTAACAAAAAACATCCCATCACCTTGCCCTAACCTGTCCCTATTTTACATATTCTCTGTCACTGACCAACAACAAGTTACTCTTAAGAACAACAACAACTGCTTTCTGCTTCTGTTTTACGCGTCCCGCCATATGTTTTTCAGGCTGATCCCACCGGTTGTCCACTGGACGTCACTTCTCCCCTGTCAGGAGACCAGAGAACCATGAAGAACAAAGGGGATCAAAGAGTCGAGCAGTCAACCAAAAGAAAGCAGTCTACTTGAAGGTACAATTCAGAAAAAACAAGAAAAAAAACTTCTAACTTTTTAGAAAAAAGGCCTTTTCAAGCCTGTACAAGCTAAAAAAAAACATGATTTTGACCTCATTGTTGTCAAGAGCTTAGTCAGTAATTTTAAAGTCATGTTATAGCTGTGAGAAATATAATAATAAATATGATATACCATCAATATGAAGTGTGAAAGTACATTAAGATGTGGAGCACTTGAATATCAGTAAATTGCTATTTAAATAAATCTTTTGTTTCTCTGATAATGCTTTTTTCTTTTTCTTTTTCTTTTTCTTTTTTTCTGGTTAAACCAGCCTGATCTCATGAAGAAGCATACCTATTTTTTGTCAGTTTATTGGCTAATTTGTATGAATTCATACTAGTTCAGTTGTATAAAAAATTTACGATTTTTAAAAGAAGGCGTGGCCCCACCAAAACCCCACCCCTAAACACAACGTCATAAACATATAAATGTATGTGTACAACAGTTCTGTCTGGTTCTTGAATCTGATTGGTTGATAGCCGTGCGATATTCTGCCAGTAACAGCACTCGTACCGCCCCTTCACCCTTGTGTATTACTCCGCCCACATACAGCAACAAGCAAAGGACACTCTACAGTTTGACAAATATTATGCTGTTGGGCAGCATAATGTACTTTTGAGGCTGTTTTAGTCGATAATGTAGTGGTTTAGATTGCAACTATGCAGTTTATTTATAAGGATAGTGCTTATTTTAAAATATTTATAATTTCTGAGAGGCAGCGCATCGGTGGCCATTAGCCTGCCATACAGAGCAGACCAAAGACGGTTGACGCTGTCTATCCACAAGATGGCGACAGGACCGCATAATAAGCATAATAAGCATTAAGAAAGAAGAAATGGCCGCATGTGTTTAGCGTTTTTCCTTATCACAAACACAAGAGCAATCTGGCAGTGATTGCGCTGCTTTTTTTCGAGGTTAATTATTATTGATATCCCGATTGCAACAGAAATACTGTAGACTGTAATATACTGTAATACTGTAGGGAGATATCTCTGCCGTTATAGACTGCTGTTCAGCCTTATAATCTTAAAATATCAGCAAAATCACCTGTTTTGTCTTCACTTTAGACATTACGCTAGAGAATCATTCAAACACTACCTCTAAAGTGAATTTTGTGAATCAGTAACGGCTTCTGCTGTTCTGACGTCAGCTGCAGATGTGAATGAATGGCGGAAGAAAGTAGGGTTTTTAGACTCTCCGTGTTTGCCTCCGTGCACGCCTCCCACCACTGCTGATATACAGCCACATCGCACTGCTACTCGTGTGATATTGCTCATATAAATGTACGTGTAAAATGTATAAATGAGATCATGCAAATGCATACGAATTAGCCACTAAATCAAAAAGTTACGAATTGGCATGTGGTAGCATTGGTTAAATACATGACAAGTGACTTTATTATTGAACTGTTAATTAGTTAGTTTGATCAATTTTATCATCCACCAATTTTATCTAAAATTCAGGTTTATTGAATGTAATGAGACAAATTTCTTTCTGAAAGTTTCAAGAAATACTGATTTCATTTGCTCAAATGATTTGCTTAAAAACTGTTTCAATCAAGAAAAATAGGAGTATTTATTTGTTTATTTTATTGTATTATTATTTTTTTTGTGTGTGCGTGTGATTACCAAATTGTTTACTGAACCATTTTCTATGGAACAATGACTCATGCCGGAACAAATCAATTATGATAATTTATTTATGAAAGAATCAGCTGAGTTACTGTTTCACTTGTTCAATTGATTCCTTTAAAAAAACACACACACACAGGTTCACTGAGAAATAAAATAATAATAATTATGAATGCATAATTTAATAAATTGCCATCGATTTGTTTACACTGATTCATTTTTGAGCAAACAAATTATACAAAATACTTTATGCGAGAGTTGAATGAGAAACTTTGAAATGATTCATTCTGAATCAAACAAATTACGCACATTAAATAGCAATAAAGAACCTTTGTTTTTAAGATTGCTATTGATTCATTCAAAAACAATAATTCATTCAGCAACAAAACAGGTGAGCCATTAAATCCTCCTCTCAAAAAGGTTTGTGTAAATCCTTGTCTCAAAAAAAAAAAGCTGAATCACTCAGGCTGGAACTAGCACATCTGGTCATTTTGGTTCAAAATAAAGAACATTGTATGGATTTGAAACCACATAAATACATGTAGTTGATGACAAAATTTACAAAAATTTGTTTAACAATGCAATTTTATAGCTGAAAATACTGAAAGTACAAACTCGACAGCAATTTATAAACACTGTTTGTTACACATATTCCACATTTACTTACATGCATATACTACAGTCATGCTCACAATCTTCTCAGACCACCAATATTGTAACAATCCTTCTGAGATTTTATAGGGATAAAAAAAAAATTGCAAAAAAACAAAGCAAAACAATTGTACCTCTTGCCAACAGGGAAAACCACCAACAACCAAGAATGCATGATTATATGGTGTCATGGCTTTGCAATCAAAAAATGTCATTATAATGGAAGTCAATTGGGCAAAAACAGCCACGAACATAACGAAAGGGTAAATTTGCCAAAATGATCAGATTAGTTACCAAAAATCATTCCACTTGCTGAAACACAGAGTAAGCTGTGGCCACATTAAGACTCAAAATCACTCCAGAGTGGACGAAAATATCCCCAACAGCACACAACGGTCATAAACTCTTAGTTTTTTTCTTGATTTGTTAGATTTGTAGAGCACACTGCAAGACTTTTAGCATCATTTGTGGTTTGGCTTCTGATGTTTAGATCCAGACACACTAATGCATGTCAGACTTGATAAGTGCAAACCAGTTGCTAATGCAGAAATCAGCATGCACTGATCTTGTTATCAACAACTAGTCGGGGTTATAAAAGGTGTGGGTTTAGTTTCAGCAGTATTGTTAGATCAAGAAAGATGCTGTTTTGCAGGCCAGACATGTCGACGGCTCGACTGCACAGCCCTGTGTGTGTGTAACAGCAGGATGAGTGTGAAGCGTGCAGGAAAACACCCGGCCGGTCAACCATTTAAGAGCTACACTGTAAAATGACCCCAAGATTTCCATAATCCCAGACCGGGCCGTATCCTGAGGAGCTGCTGTGGTGGTCATGGAGGAGTGGAGAGAAAAGGACTGATTCCTGTGAGACCCCAGTGAAAGACGAGTCTTCTCTGACGTCCAGCGTTCACCAGCTTCCGGCGCCTAGACTGCAGCTCTGCACAAGACCTTTGGCCATAGGAGAAATGGTCGTGCCCAACTGAGCCTGGTTTCTCTCGAGGTTTTTTTTTTTCCTTCACTTTCGCAAATTGGTGAAGTTCGTTCCTCGCCGCTGTCGCCACTGGCTTGCATGGTTCGGGACCTGTAGAGCTGCGCATCGATGGATTTGCTCTTCAGTGTTTGGACTCTCAGCAGTGAAAATTAAACCACACTGAACTGAACTGAACTTAAACTCTAAAAACTGAACGGACACTATTCCAATTCACTATAATCTTCTATGTGAAGCTGCTTTGACACAATCTACATTGTAAAAGCGCTATAGAAATAAAGATGAATTGAATTGAATAAAAAAATATTCGTAAATTAGCAGTTTTCTGTCTTTTATTTATTATTTTCCCTATTTATTTATGCTTTTGAATTGCATTATGGGACATTGATCTTTCTTCCAACAACTTTTAACCTTGAAAAGCTGTAAAAAGTGACTGTTATGAACATTTTTAATAGTTTAAAGTGATATATTGTCTGGGTTGGTGTTGTATATTATGCTACAAAAACCTTGTGATAAACTGCCAGTACATTTTCTGTTATTTTACAGACTTATATACTCTCTATATATTATTTCTTACACATTATATTATTTCAAACTACTAAATTGTCAATAAAAAGTTGAAGTTTCACAGAGCAGAGATCAACATCCCATAATGCAATTGACAACGGTAAATAAACAGAAAACACCGAAAACTGTTAATTAGCAGATATTTTTTACAGTGTACAGCTCAGCATACATTATTAATATTCTCAGGATGAAAGAAAAGAAAAAAGTTTTGTTTTAATTTGAAACTTTTTTTGTAATGCATTATCTGCTGAGGACAAAAAATACATAAGAAGAAGTTCAGAAACTGTGTGTGCAGGACAGGAGCGCCTTTTAAACACTTCTGTAAATTTGCTGTTAACACAGATTATGCGGGAACGATAAGGCTGCGCGAGATAATTAAAGTGCAGCTGCCGAGTTGTGGGAGGTCCGTGCTGAAGTTAATTAAAAGAAAGGTAACGCAGGATCGGCACACAATCATAATGAAAACAAGAACCCCACCTCCTCAAATTAATGCTCCGACGCTGGGATGTGCTGCCTCTATTTTCACATTAATAAATGAAAAGCTCCGTACAAATGAGAGGCTTTAATTCCAGTGCGCTCCTGATGGGACGCTCAGAGCGGAGGGGAAGCGCTGAAATATTTACCCTCCTCGAGACGCTTCCAGCTGAGAGTGAGAGCAATGAGTGCCTGCTTACTGACTTTAGCAGACCCGTTTACACTGTAAAGACTTGAGGTTATGAGAGGATGGGTGAAAATGAAAAGCTGGGTTATACAATGCTGTTTAAAGGGGTTGGGGTTAGAATAATATGCACTGTTAAAAAAAATAAAATAAAATAAAAGTTGACTCAACTTAAAATTATAAGAGCTTTAGTTGACTGAACTTAAATCCAGTCAAGTGCAGTACTTGAGTTAAAAGTACTTACAGTTTTAAGTTTAGTCAACTTTCTTTCTTTCTTTCTTTCTTTCTTTCTTTCTTTCTTTCTTTCTT
>CAIGQV010016298.1:8643829-8654742 GCA_903798115.1 Danio jaintianensis
CACACACACACACACACACACACACACACACACACACACACATACTGTACATACATTCATACATACATACATAAATACAGTTCTTTTAATCTTCAAAACTGCATTATCTTACCACAGGCAATTCAGGGCTGGTTCTATGTGTTAATTAGATGATCTTAGAAAAGTAGCTCACCCCAAACTGTCATCAATACACTACTTTCTTTCTTGTGCAGAACGCAAAAGGGGAACTTTTGAAGGACTTGCTGATCGCGCTTTGCAATGCAATCAGAGGAAACGAGGACTAAAGATGTCAAGCCTCAGAAAGGATGCAGAAATCACCATAAAAGTAGTGTTCCGTATAAAGTCGTGCGCCGTATTTCCAGTCTTCTGAAGTCACATGATGGCTTTGTGTAAGGAACAGTGCTATATTTAAACCCTTGTTCTCCTTACTGACTTTGCATCTGTGCTCTTCTGTAGCAACTCAACTCTCACGCAGAACTTTAAAATAAAAGTTTAATTTTGCTATTACAGTTTTTCCCAATTATTTACACCCATTTTCTGAAAACATGCCTCATATTGTCAGAACTCTACACACAAATCAAAAAACACGCACGCATTGGACAAAACCCTTCAATTCTCCTGCAAAATGAAACTTTACATTCAAAACAATGTAATTTCTTCTCAAAATGGTATTTTGTTTTCAAATGACACACACACAAACCATCACACGAATAGACATTTATAAGAACCAGTTGATTACTGATGTGCTTACAGTTTTTTCCAACTGCTTACACACAAAATCTTTTCTGGTCACACGATTTCTGAAACATCTCACTCAAAATTCAAAACTACACAGCAAATCTCCAAAACCAGAAGCTATTTCTCACCCAAAATGCTACACTTATTCACCCGGTCACACACACACACACACACACACACACACACACTGCTCAAATGTGGAAACACAAATTTGTTAACTGATCACTAACCAATAACTGCTTAACTGTAGTACAGGCCTATAAATAGGTCAAAGGTAATGGGACACCGGGCTATTCTGGGCCAAAAAAAAACTGGTTTGCCACCCATTCACAATTTGTAGTTTTGTACCTACGTCATATTCACCTTTTCTAAATTCTAAATTCCTCTAAAAAAAAAAAAAATAGAGGAATTCTTCTCAACCTGGCTCTGGAAAGTGTATGATAGCCAACCATAGGGCCGCATGACGCTTCTCCAGGCAATGGATGCTTCTCCCCCCAGAGACCCCACACGCACAATTGTGTTCTTTACTGTATTCTACAGAATATACTTTTGCTTTACATTCTTTAATTTTTTTTTTTTTTACATTTTTACATATATGGTTTTGTTGTATGCTACTGTATGCAACAGTAATGTTGGCCTAATAAATATTTTCTGTTTCTACATGTGATTAGTGTTTACAGTGTACCTTTGACTTTCTGTTTCCTGTTATTTTCACCATAGAACATTGTATTGAATTTTAGATATAAGCCTATGAAAGAGCAAAGAGCTTTAGTTTTAGAACAACAGTGTTGACATGCTATATCCAAAAGTGTTATATTATGAAAGACGTGTTTGCCATTTGATGCAAATGCTCTATTCTGACATGTGTTTATGGCATTTTGACTGCAGTGCTACATTTTGAAGGAGATGTGAGGCATTTTGCACTTTGTGTGTGCAGTTTTGGCAATTGTGTGTGGAGTTTTGAAAAAAGGTGACACTGTTTTGAATATGTGTGTAAGCAGTTGGAAAAAGTGAAGTTTCACAAACTAATTTCGAGAGGAGCACGTGATATGAACGACGACAGCTGATACCTATCACTAATCATTAGCCAACCAATCAGATCATTACAAATCACTATAAATACCCTGCCAAAAAATCTCATTCCCTATCTTCATTTTCGGAAACCCCCCCTCCTCCCCTATCATTCCCCTATCCTTCTCCCTGATTGGGCGACACGGCGACTCAACGAGAAAACCAGGGTTCAAGTGCTATTTGAACCAGCGGGTACTCTCTGAGCGGAGTTTGCATGTTCTCCCCGTGTTCGCGTAGGTTTTCCCCGGGTACTCCGGTTTCCTCCCACAATCTAAAAACATGCACATAAACGAACCGTAATAATCAGTCACAAGCACATAAACACACACTTACCGTATTAATTAGAACCAAAGGGAGGCTTTCGAGAAACACCTGATCTCGTATCCCTCCTAATGCTCATTGACCAGGCGGGAACCTTGGGCTCACCTATCTCCGAGCTCAGGGTTCTCTCCCGGGACAGCATGCCAAATCTGCTATCATAGTCGAGCATTATCTAAGTGCAAACTCTTGAAACTAATGTAAAACACTGACCACTTCTTCTCCATTCATCATAATGACTTACTGTAAGCCTTTTTTTCATTGTTACACTTACTACAGAGAGTACATAGGCCTACATAAGTGCATTGTAAAATATTTCAGAATATTGTTTTTATACAAAACACACAAATATATGGGACCAAATATATTTTACTGTATTTTCCCTACAAAAACAGTGTACACAGTGTTCATCCCAACCAACACAAAATTGCACATAATGTGGCCTCATGGTCAACCAAAGTGGCTTTGATCTCATCAGAGATTACATTCCTTGGCCTTCCTCGTCCTCGTCCTCCCCGTCCTCCTCCTCTTACTCTCACTCCTCTGGCTCTGCCTCTGTTTCCAATGTTGGCATCCATTGCTCTAAAACAGAAGAGCTCACCTGTTGCCCTTTTATAAAGCTCTGATTTCTAAATTGCAATTATGTGTGACAGGTGTTTACCCATGTGAAGAGTTAGTATGCAAAGTATGGCAACTGACTTTACAATTTTGAATGACAGTGTGTTCCTTGTGAAAACAAGAGATTTTCTTCATGACAATTGTGCCAAATGCAGAGAATTGTGTGTAGTGTTTTGAAAAAAGTGTTTTAAACCTGCAATTTGAGTGTAAAGCAGGAATTGTGCTTGTAGTTTAGCAGAATTGGTTCAGGGGGTTGTTGCATCAGTTACATGTTGTAGTCATTGTGTCTTAAGTACAAGTAATTAAAGGGATTTAAAAAATATATATAATAATAATTGTTACGACTTTAAAGTGTTAGCTCTAGGGGTTAAAGAGGTAACATTTTGATGTGACTCAATTTGATCAGAGTTGGTGGCAATAATAGCAAAACGACAACCAAATAATGCAAAAATTAATGAATTTATTTACAAAAGTGAAGAGAATTCAAGCAGCAAAATATTATGTACAAGCTGAAGTATCTCAAAATAAATAAATAATTAAATAAATCAATTAATGTATATTATTAAGGGAAAGAGGATGTCAAGCGGCGCCAATGAAAAGGAAGCAATATAACAAAACCCCCAAACTGAAAATTCTCCTCTAAATTACCTAATAGAAAATAAACAAACAAAACATCTTCAGCATTTGCACGCCATATCTAGACTTTTAACCAAAAATATATGTTTAAAACTTACAGGATGTTGCGCTCACTTCTAAACTGGTGTGTTTAGACAGTGGAGTTGTGTGTGTGTTGCGCTGGCGTCCCTTTAAACTTTGGGCTTCCTTCCTGATTGGCAGCAAAGGTGGTGACGTCACAGAGAGTAATGATGATTGATATCTTCATGAACAAATGGGAAACTGGAATGGCCGAACCTACGAATTTTGACAGTGAAAGAGAGAGAGCGAGCGCATACATAGGGCTGTAACAATAATAATAAAAAAAATATATAATAATAATCATACACTGTAAAAAAATGCAGAGTTCCACACAATTCATTCATGCTATCCCAACTCAAATCAATTAAGTTAACAAATTTAGGTTGATTGAACATAAAACAATGAAGTTGTCCCAAAAAACTCAAGAATTATGTTGTTTCAGCTCATTTTAAATAAATACTTTGAACAAGCAAGAAAAAAAAAAAACGTAGGCGTATGAATAATTTCAGGCTTGACTATATTTATACACTCAAAAAAGTATGTGTGTATGTATATATATATATATATATATATATATATATATATATATATATATATTTACTATAATGTACTTACATTTAAATTAATAATTTGTTACAATGCACTTATGTACATTCAGTACATCTTTTTATATTGCACTTATATATATTTTAACTGTCTATATTTTTATATAAATAATACATCTGTAATTATTTTCTGTAATTACTGTTAAAAATACAATGTTGTCCAATTCCTTATACCTTAACCCACTCTTACACCTAACCTTACCCGCATCCATCATTTCATCTGTCCTCTGCACTTCAATAACTGTCTGGTTTAGCTCAGCTACGAAATCCGACCTCCGAAGACTACGTCGAATAGTTCGGACTGCTGAGCGAATCACTGGTACAATCCTCCCTACTCTCCAAGAACTGTACTTATCCAGAGCAAGCAGAAGGGCTGCCAAAATCACTCTGGACCCCTCACACCCAGCACACTGCCTCTTTGAACTTTTACCTTCTGGTCGACGCTACAGAGCACTGTGTACCAGAACAGCCCGACACAGAAACAGTTTCTTCCCTCAGGCAATCCATCTCATGAACACTTGATGATAGTAATTATGGAACAAACATCACTACTTGCTATACACTTTTTATACACAAAAACACTTATTTAACAACATATTTTACATGCTAATTTGCACATAACAGCTGCCATATAACGTTGTATATAGTAATATACCTGTACATACACTTGTCAATTTGTATATTTACATTCACTATTTACTTTTATTTTAAAAATATATTTATTATCTGTTTTTTGTCCTGTCTCTGTAATTCTGTTGCACTGTAGAAGCTCTGTCACGAAAACAAATTCCTCGTATGTGTGAACATACCCGGCAATAAAGCTCTTTCTGATTCTGATTCTGATCCCACCTTAGGTGCACTATTGTCACGTTACTGGGAGGTATTGCAGACGGGACAAGAGATAGGATCCATGTGCAATTTAATGATGAGATCTCTAGCAAAAACAGGACATCCAGGAGCAAAAAGTAACAAAATAACAAATAACAAAACAACAAACTATGATCGGGAACTGTGACATAACGTAAGCAAAAACAACAAAACCAAACAATACCATACAAAAACAACAAACGACTGAGCAATGACAAAACGGGAGCAAGGTGTATAAATAGTCCAAACAATCAATAGTGATGGGATGCAGCTGCGTGTGTGATCAGTGGAAGTGAAAACCGGTGTATGTGTGACGGAATGAAGGGAATTGTAGTTCGTGATGATTTGTAGTTCATGATGAATTGTAGTTCACCAGCGATCTCTGAAGTCCTTGATCGCTGGTGAACATGACAACTATAAGTGTTGTGCAATGTAATATGAACACAATAAGCACATGTAATTACCTAGTAATTAAGGTTGCTTAATATAAAGAGAGACCAAATATAGAACAATCACATTACATTCATTTTTGGAAAACACACATAGAATTGCAATTAGCGTTCATAACTTTGCATGTACAAAATGCTCTTAAGAGACTAAATATATGATCATGAAACATGATTGTTGGTGTGAACTTCTCCTTAAACCCCATTTGTTTAACATGCAATTAGTGATACTTCCCTTTATTCCATTATCTTTTAAAAGTTTGATGAAAAACACGATGTGTACTTTGTTTTTTAAATATTTATTTCTTTTTCAAAAACTTTTCCAGCAAGTCTGAACATTGAAGAAGTTCAGCTCAGATCAGGCCTCTGTCGTTCCCTAAAGTTTTGCGCTTCTGAAATACCCCGACACCTCAGCGACCCCCAGTAAAATAAACTTGAGAATGCATATTCGGCAGAGGCCTACAGCGGTCGTGTTGACCTTTCTAACCACCTTCCCAGTGTGCTTGAAGGCTAACATTTCAGCGTGTTCATTTCACACTTACCCTCTGACTCCCTCAAAAGTTTCATGATCCGAGAATGTTTCTACAGCGCTGCGGAGACCTCTTGGGAAATACCTGAAGATGCATATTTAGATTCTTCAGCTGAAACTTTATAGTCTCGCAGCGAACAAGTAATATACAGAAGCATGTTAATATTATAAATATTAAACATTCAGAATATTAACCTGATGGATTGCATTTGGATAGCACAAGAAGTTAAACACCCCAAGTACAATGTGCATCTAAAAGAAAGTTCACACTGCAAAAAAAAAAAATATGTATTTTTTTTCTTACCTTAGTTTGTGTCATTTCTAATCTAAATTTCTAAAGAGTTCTAAATTAGCTTTTAAAAAAATAATATGTCGAAATTAAGGGCGACACGGTGGCTCAGTGGTTAGCACTGTTGCCTCACAGCAAGAAGGTCCCTGGTTTGAGTCTCGGCTGGGTCAGTTGGCCTTTCTGCGTGGAGTTTGCATGTTCTCCCCATGTTGGCGTGGGTTTCCTCGGGCTGCTCCGGTTTCCCCCACAAGTCCAAAGACATGCGCTATAGGTGAATTGAATAAACTAAATTGGCCGTAGTGAATGAGTGTGTATGGATGTTTCCCAGTACTGGGTTGCAGCTGGAAGGGCATCCACTGTGTAAAACATATGCTGGATAAGTTGGCGGGTTATTTCCGCTGTGGCGACCTCAGATGAATAAAGGGACTTGAATAAAGAGACTTCAATGAATGAATGTCAAAATTAAGTGTTTTACCTTAAATGAAGCAAAATATTCTGCCAATGGGGTAAACAAAATAATCTAGTATTTGCTTTGAAGTAATATAATTTCTTCTTAACCCATTGGCAGATTATTTTGCTTGCTGTAAGGGAAAATTCATTCATTAATTTTGACATTTTTTCTAAAACAAGACAATATTTTTTATGTTTCAAGAAAATGCTCCTTGATTGAAGCTTTTTTAGATATTTGGACTAGCAACGAGAAAACTCTAAGTAAGAAATGTTTATTTTTATTTTTTTTTGCAGTTCATAATACTTAATAAATCAACTTAATTGACTTGATTTTTCTGCTGTTTGGTTGTTAGCTGCTCATGTTTATGAACTGCCTGCTTGCACTTGTTCTCAGTTTGATGCAAATGCTGCAATAAACCAACATAACAAACATCAGTTTATGATTGTGGCATTTTGATGCACTTTTCTGTCTTGTAGATATGATATGCATAAAATTACCGCGTGTACAGAATATTCTAATTGTAGCAGCTGGCAAGATTAAAATTAATGAACAAATTAATAAAGAAACATAACCCCAAATAGGTTTTAAAATAAAATAAATTAAAAAAATAAATAAATAAATAAATACAATATTAAATTAAATTTAATTTAACTTAATAAAAAAATAAAAAAGGTAATAATACAAATAAAATAAAATAAATTAATTATTTAATTAAATAATTAAATAATAATAAAAATATAATAATAATAATAATAATAATAATAATAATAATAATAATAATAATAATAATAAAAGAAAAAAGATAAAAGAAAGAAACATAACCCCAAACAGGCTTTAAAATAAAATAAAATAAAATTCATTTCATTTTCTTTTCGGCTTAGTCCCTTTATTAATCTGGGGTTGCCACAGCGGAATAAACCGCCAACTTATCCAGCATATGTTTTACGCAGCGGATGCCCTTCCAGCTGCAACCCATCACTGGGAAACATCCATACACTCTCATTCACTACGGACAATTTAGCTTACCCAATTCACCTATAGCACATTGGACTTGTGGGGGAAACCGGAGCACCCGGAGGAAACCCACGCAAACACGGGGAGAACATGCAAACTCCACACAGAAATGCCAACTGACCCAGCCTGGGCTTGAACCAGCGACCTTCTTGCTGTGAGGCGATTGTACTACCCACTGCGCCACCATGCTGCCCTAAAATTAAAATAAATTAATAAAATAAAATAAATAAATACATAAAAAATAAAATCGTTATTAATTAGTGTTATTTTCAGTATTATATGAGCTGCTTTAAGTTTACTGACACTCAGGTCATACTTTATGTTTCGTTTTTGATACTTTGATTAATATGGGTAATTAAAACACCAATTAGTCAACTTGTACGATTAACTAATGTCCCAGAGGATACATAGAGGTCTTGCGAAGCAATTTCTTTTTAGAAACTGAACCTTATTTACAACATTAGACTAGGACACATTTAAGAAATAAAAAAAAACCTGTACTTTCCATCGATCAATCAATCAATCAACCAATCAAGCAATCAATCAATCAAGTAATCAATCAATCAAATAAATGGTGCATGTTTTCCCCAACATGTCAGGTATTCTGCTCACCTGGCATGATTTTCTTTAAAAAATATTGTATGCATATTAAAAAAATAGAAAAATGGATTTGTGTAGGAAACAATGTGAGAAATAAATGTTTGCATGCATTGAAATGACATGCTCAAATAAATAAATAAATAAATAAATATTTACAGTAGCAGAATATCAGTACTTCCCTGCTTGCTTGATTCTGATTGGTTGCCGAACACCAAGAACAAAAAAATGACCATTTGACGATGTTTTATATATTTATCATTGTTTATACAGGGCTGAATTCTGGATTCTGATTGGTTGATGAACATTGTGGGGAAAAAGACCATTTGACGATGTTTTATATATTTATCATTGTTTATACAGGACTAAATGCTTGATTGGGATTGGTTGATGATCCTTCTGTGCAATGGTCTTTCAGAAGTTCCAACCAACTCTAACTCACTAATTAGCCAAATAACTTAAATAAATGAATAATGTATAATAATGTATAGAAAAATGTATAATCTCTATAGTTAAATAAATTAAAAAGGCAGAACGCATAACCAATCATCAAATTCGGATATAAAATAAAATAATACAAATATAAAAAATAATAATATTAAAAAAAAATGCTTGAACAGTACTGGGTGTCAATAGACAGCAGAGGAAAAGCAGAAACAGAGAAGATGCATGCTGCCAGCTTTCTCAGGTGGACAGAGGAGATGCCTACAGAGAGCATATCTTTTTTTGTTTGTTTGTTATGCCTCGCTGCTGTCAGAGCTAATTACTGGACTTTTATAAGGTGACTGAGCTTCCAGCACAACACAGACAGAGCGATGGTTGTCCACTCAATAGCTGGAAGGGGGGAAAGTTTGTTAGTGGAGCTTCAGAAGAGAGTAAGGAAGGAGAAGAAGTCTGTTGGGAAAAGCCAACTCCTGATGCTTTAGGATGGTAAAAGAGGAGATGTCAGAACCATGGACAGCACTTTAGATGATGCCTGCTTGAGAAAGATGAAAAAGCAGAGTCATTCCGGTGTACCGGTAGAGGTGTGAGATACTGATGAGAAGAAGAAAAGAAAGAAAATATCTTGAAGTTTTTTGGGAAATATATTTTTGGCATCTTTAAAGACTGTTTTGCTGAGTAAAGTGGGAAATACAAATTCGCTTGATCTTAAGAGGTCAGTATACAATATACAGTGGGGGAAATAAGCATTCAACACCTCAGCATTTTTCTATGAAAACATATTTCTAAAGGTGCTGTTGACTTGAAATTGTCACCAGATGTTGGTAACAACCAAAGAAATACATATATGAAAAGAAAACAAATCTAATTAGTTTACAAATAAAGTTATGTGTAAAAAATGAAATGACACAGGAAAAAAGTATTGAACAGATGAAGAAAGGAAGGTGTAGAAAGGCAGTGAAAGCCCAGACAGCAGTTGAAATCTCTCAGTAGTTCTTCAGCAACCCTCTGCCCTTCATCAGTATAAATGAATATGAGCTGCTTCAGTCCAACATCTGCATTAGCAGGAGGATGAAGATGATTGATCCAAAACACAGCCAAGGAAACTCTCAAATGCTTACAGAGAAAGAAAATCAAGCTGTAGAATGGCCCAGCCAATCACCTGACTTGAATCCAATAGAAAATACAAAATAAAGATCAGATTGGATAAACGAGACCCTCAGAACCATCAAGATTTTTACACTCTGTTGAAATCTGTGAAAAAATCTCACCTGAGCAATGCATGTGACTTGATTCTCCATATGAGAGGCGTCTTTAAGCTGCCATGGTGACATGTTGAATACTTATTTCACCTATTAGATGTATATATATATATATAAAAAAAAAAAGTATTGTGTACATTACAGAACTCAAAGCACTCTCTTAAAGGAATAGTTCACCCCAAAAATAAAAATTTTATTATCATTTACTCATCCTCCACTTCCAAAATTGTTCAAACCCTGTTTGAGTTTCTTCTGTTGAGCACAAAGATGTGTATTCTGAATAATGATGAGGAAAAACAGACATTGACTTCCATAGTTTTACAGCTGTTGCACTGTGTATTAATTTGTTAAGTGCAAAAAATAATAATAATTAAATAATAAAATGAGAAAGTTGATAAACATTACACCAATTCCTTTTTTCTTAAAATTCCAATTCCTTAAAAAATAAGAAAAGCACAGTATAAATAAAACATCTTCTTCTTCTTTTTCTTCTTCTTCTTCTTCTTCTTCTTCTTCTTCTTCTTCTTCTTCTTCTTCTTCTTCTTCTTATTATTATTATTATTATTGTTTTTATTATTGTTGTTTTTTATTACTATGCAAATGATTCAAAAAACCAACATAACACATGTCGGTTTGTGATCGTGGTCTTTTCATGCACTTTTCGGTCTTATAGATATAATATGCATGGAATAAAAGTGTGTACAAAATATTCTAATTATAGCAGCTAGCAAGATTAATTAAAATTAATTTAAAAACAAACAAAGAAAAAGAACCCCAAACAGGCTTAATTAAAAAAAAAAAAAAAATTAATAAAGAAAGAAAAAATAAATAAATAAAAATTAAATTACAATATAATTAAATAAAATAAAAAATCTAATTAAATCAAATAAAAATGAATAATAATAATAATAATAATAATAATGCTAATAATAATAATAATAATAATAATAATAATAATAATAATAATAATA
>CAIGQV010016298.1:8654752-8664989 GCA_903798115.1 Danio jaintianensis
TAATAATAATAATAATAATAATAATAATAATAATAATAATAATAATAATAATGGGCTGCACCGTGGCGCAGTGGGTAGCACGTTCGCCTCACAGCAAGAAGGTCGCTGGTTCGACCCTCGGCTGGGTCAGTTGACGTTTCTGTGTGGAGTTTGCATGTTCTCCTCGTGTTTGCGTGGGTTTCCTCGAGGTGCTCTGGTTTCCCCCACAAGTCCAAAGACATGCGCTATAGGTGAATTGGGTAGGCTAAATTGTCCATAGTGTATGTGTGTGAATGAGTGTGTATGGTTTCCCAGTGATGGGTTGCAGCTGGAAGTTGGCAGTTAATTCCGCTGTGGCGACCCCAGATTAATAAAGGGACTAAGCTGAAAAGAAAATTAATATTAATAATAATAATAATAATAATAATTATTATTATTATTATTATTATTATTATTATTATGATTATGATTATTATTATTATTGTTATACTTTATTTTAATATAATGTAGTTACAGTTCAACTAATCTTTTAACTACTGAGTACTACTGAATATTAACTAATTACATGAACTTACTATATGGTTGGGGTTAAAATGTGGGGGTTAGGTTTACAGTTAGTCACATGTAATTATGCATAATTACTTGTAATTACTATAGTAAGTGCATGGAACGTGTAACTAATCGTCATCATTATTTATTGTATAAATCCATTTAAAAAAGAGTCATAAAGAGTGCAATACATTACACAATATTTTGATCATAATCCCACTGCACTTGAATTAAGTTATAGGTACAATCTGCCAATTGTCCTTATAACTTTGTCTTCTTACACTGCACGCAAGTCTTCAACCATGACTACAGAGTACTCGTAGATCTACAATGATTTTAAGAGCTATTTAAGTTCTGATGCATTTAGGGAAAAGGCTGTAACATTAAAATCAGTTGCAGAAACATGTTTATGATCTGCTTAGGCTTACTAGCCTTTTGGGGAAACATAGCACTGTGCAGTTAAAAAAAAAGAAAAAAAAAGAAAAGTAAAAACATTTTACCTAATCAAGGCAACTGAAAAGATTACTTCTGCAAATGGTCACATACAGTATAGCATTTAAAGGCAACCCAGGCTCATTCTGATTACGTACTGCTATATACATTTCTGGAGAGCGCCAAATACGTCGCAGGAGCTACTTTTTTTGCAGTTTTTGTTCTCACGAATCCACCAGAGGCCACTGTGTACGCTTTTTAATATCTCAAATTTATCTTGCGAGTGCCATTTGCGCCTGCTCTTCTTGTGTATATCCACCAGAGGCCGCTGTCGACTGACTGACTGACTTACTGACTGACTGATTGACTGACCAACCCTCCTCCTTCCCTAAACCCAACCAATAGTGTTTTCAAAAGCACCGATTGACCAGCGGCCACCCATTTCCCTAAAGCCAACCGATAGTGTTTTTAAACGCACCGATTGACCACAGCCCACCCATTTCCCTAAACCCAACCGACAGTGTTTTCAAAAGCAATCCAAAAAAAGAAAAGCCCTCGCAGCCGCCTGATTTTTACCACATTTTCAGATTTTACCACATTCTCATCCTGTTATTTACTTGATTTTTTAATGTTTTGGCTTCTGTTTTTGTCTTACCTGCTTTCTGGAACCGTTCTTCACTGAACTCGAACCCCGTCGTTGCGGTCAACTGCACTCCACATCACTAGTCCGCTGACATATGCGGCGAGCCACTGGACAAACTGGTGACAACGGGAAAGCCGTCCATATGAGGTAAGAGGTCAGCTGCTAGCATTAAAAGGAACGGCATCATACCGCCCCGTATCGTTCGTTTTAAAGACAAAATGCAACCATATGTACCTCTGGCTACATATTCAGAAATGAATATAGGGCTACGCTTTCAGAATGAGCCTATGTTGTTTAAAGGAACACACACATAAAACAATATAGTTTTAAAATATTTTTCTAATTTCTAATAACTGATTTCTTTTATCTTTGCCATGATGACAGTAAATAATATTTGACTAGATATTTTTCAAGATACTAGTATTCGGCTTAAAGTGACATTTAAAAGCTTAACTAGGTTAATTAGGCAAGTTATGGTAGTTAGGCAAGTCATTGTATAACAGTGGTTTGTTCTGTAGACAATCCAAAAAAATATTGCTTAAGGGGGCTAATAATATTGACCTTAAAATGTTTTTTAATAAATTAAAAACTGCTTTTATCCAAGCCAAAATAAAACAAATAAGACTTTCAACAGAAGAAAAAATATTATAGGAATTACTGTGAAAAATTCCTTGCTCTGTTAAACATCATTTGGGAAATATTTGAAAAAGAAAACTAAAATTAATGGGAGGGCGAATAATTTTGACTTAAGCTATAATCAATGGATCGGTGGGATATTCTGAGCTGTATAGCTTCACAGAAATGCCAGAGATTTATTTTACATCTTATAAAAAGTACCATAATACCTCCCCTTTAAAAGAGAAAAGAAATGTAATGACACAGACCTGGCTTCTCACATCCAGAACCTATTAGCGATTTAAGATGAATCACAAAAACACAAAAGGTCAGCCTATCCTGACAGTTAATATCTCTCTCTCTCTCTCATATATACATATACATATAATGAATTCATTTTCTCCTCCAAGCGCTCTATATCTCTTCGACATACTGTATGTGCGTGAACAAGCTCATGGGGAAGATCTGAAGACTGCTGCAATATGAAGAAAAAAAATGGCTTGTTACAGATCAGCTACTGTATATCTCTCCATATTCATATCTACAGTTGAAGTCAGAAATATTAGGTCCTGTATATTTTCCCCCAGTCTATTTTTAACAGAGAGAATATTTTTCAACACATTTCTAAACATAATAGTTTTAATAACGAATTTCTAATGACTGATTACTTTTATCTTTGCCATAATGACAGTACATAATATTTTACTTGATACTTTTTAAGATACTAGTATGCAGCTTAAAGTGACATTTAAAGGCTTAAATTAAGGTTAATTAGGCAAGTTAAGGTAATTAGGCAACTCATTGTATAACGATGGTTTGTTCTGTAGACAATTGAATGCATGTTTTTGATGCATATTCTAAGAGTGTTGAATGTATTGACTGACTTTGCAATATTACTGCATACACAAATCCAATAGCCCATCATTATATTTGTCACATTGAGCCTCTCAACAGATGTGGTTTGGTTTTCTTCTTATTGACTATGGCGGAGTCTAATTATTTAGTGTTTGTGCATATAAAACAGAATGAGGCATGAGCGATGGGAGGCAAGTGATGGGCTGCTTTAAAAGATGCTGCGAGGCAGGAATTAACGAGATCTATATCGCATTGTACCGTTGCCAAACACACAATAATGGTCCAAGAATAGAAATGACAGAGAGACAGATGCAGAGAGACAGCAGACAAGAGGAGGAGGAGAAAAACCTGCAATAGAAGCAGAAGTTACTTTCATTTATTTTCATTATTGCAGAACATTAAAAAATTTGAATCATTGAATCACTTATTAATATCTTTCTGTCTGGAAATGATAAATATTTGTTTGTAATAAAATAAGGTTTGCTATTACTTCATAGATGCAGTCATTTACATTATTATTTTTATTATTATTATTATTATTATTATTATTATTATTATTACTAATATTATTATTATCCTCATCAATAATAATAATAATAATAATAATAATAATAATAATAATAATAATATTATTATTATTATTATTATTATTATTATTATTAATATTATTTTTTGTTGTTGTTGTTGTTGCTTCACTAAATCTATTTCAATCACAAGCACATCAGTAACAATAATAATCACAACAAATTGTAATATTTATTGTTCCTGTAAGTTTCATTTTCAGAAAAGAAACGTCCTAAATGACAATATTTTTCTTATTTCTTTTTTTATTGTTCTTACTTTTCTTTTATTATAAAATAACATTTTAATGTTCATTTTTATTTTATTTTCTATTACATTATATTTTATTAAGTTGTTTATTAATTTGTTTAATTATTTATCTGTTTGTTTATTTATTTATTGTTTAATTAATTAAACAATAAATGTTATTCTTTCATTATTATTTTTCAGTGTATTTTCTATTATTTATTTATTTATCTATGTATTTATTTAATTGTATTTTATTTAATAGTAAACACTTTTTTTATGACATCACAGTGTTATGTTTTGTAGTTTTAACTCATAATAACAATTTATATCTGAGATTAAAATCCACAAATCACAAACAATCAGAAAAGTCACTTACTTCTATACAAACCTACATTTTGATTTACATCTATTTTACATGACTGCATGTCTGTTTCTGTAATTTTTTCCACACATTTTTCTCCCTTTGCTATTTTCTCCCACCAGCATCATTATTATGCATCTGACAGGCATGATGTGCACTTCATGTGTTAAAACCTGGTGATGAAATCTGGACTATCAAGGGAAATTTAGTTTCCGATTAGCTGCGTTTTAACAGCGCAGACGATACAGAAAGCACAATGGGCCGTGATGCTGCTTTAACTTCTGCCTTGCATACTGCTATTATAGAAAACAGAAAATTAGCTTTTCTGTCTTCATCATTATTATCATTATCATCATTTCATTGATTTCCATTCATGCCGCTGAAAGGCTGGCAGAAGAAGAGAGGCAGATAGGAAGAGAAACCACTGGTGTTTTTACATGAAAATCAGCATTCGACAGACTCCAATCCAACATTTCTCCCTCTTTTTTTTTTTTCTTCGTCTTTTAGAAATTACAAAAGACACCTGGCGTCATTCATGTGCAATGCAGACTTTTGATGAATCTGGATTATCAAGGGGATGTTTTTATTTTTTTATTTTATTTTCTGTTTTGATCAGTATTTTAGTATGCATATCATATTTTATTATTAGCATTTTATTGATGTTGATTTATGTTTTCATGAGGACCAAATGAAAATCAATATTCCTTTAGTTTAAATTCCATGAATCATTTAATCAATACAATTTAATTTTTTTTCTTAATAATACATGTTAATCATATGCTAAATTGTACATTTTACTTTTCTTTTTTTTTTTTTTTCTTTTTTTAGCATTATAGATTGGTTTAAGTATGCATCTTATTTACATTTGCATTGTCTGTACAACTATTAAATAAATAAATAAATAATACCACTTACCTATTGTTATGATCACCAGCGATCGAGCGGCTGCAGATTGCTGGTAAACTGGCAGATTGCAACGGACTACAAATCCGCCATTACATGGACTACAAGTTCCAGTCATGCACCGCTCACACACACCTGTTCCGAGTTCCGGTGATTATACACTCATACACAGACACAGCTGAAGCTCATCATTCATTCATTACAAGCACTATAAATACAGCGCACACACACACACACACACACACACACACACATCAGGGCTGAGTCTTGTAAACAGTTTTGTGAACATTACGACGCGTTCTTGACCCTCGCCTTGTTTGTTTATGTTGTCTGCTGCCTGCCTGTACTGATCAATCGCCTCTGTATTTAACTACGACACTGGATTTGCCTGCATACATCTGTTTGCTCCTGATTGTGACTGTTGCTTTCCTGAAAGTTCTCAATAAACCTGCATTTGGATCCACACCTCCCTTGTCAGCTTCCCGTTCACATTACACCAATACCAATAAAAATACCTATAATAATACCAATCAAATATACCACTTAGAAATTCTACATTTCTCTGAATGTACAATTTATAGTTAACTATTTCAATACTAAATTAATACATTTTTACATTTGAACACTTTTGCATACATAATTAATAAAGATTTATGATTATTGACTTGTCATTGGTCTTATCACCATGATTATTTGCCTATTAAATTTATTTATTTTGTTTATTTATTTATTTATTTATTTATTTATTTATTTATTTATTTATCTCTGTGTTTGTTTGTTTGTTTGTTTGTTTGTTTGCTTAAGTTAATTAGTGAGTTAGTTGAAGTGTAGTGTGCCAAATATGGATTTCTGACAAATAATTGCACCTTAGAAGGATCATCAACCAATCAGAATCAAGCATTCAGCCCTGTATAACCAATGATAAATATATAAAACATTGTCACATGGTTATTATTTTTTTTCCACAGATTGTTCGTCAACAAATCAGAATCAAGCATTCAGCCCTGTCTAAACAATGATAAATATGTAAAACATTGCCACATTGTCTTTTTTTCACATAAAGTCTGTCAGCCAATCAGAATCAAGCATTAAACCCTGCATAAGCAATGATAAATATATTCAATGTTGTCAAACGATCATTTTGCTTTTACAGAATATCCATCAACCAATCACAATTAAGGCTGCATGGTAGCACGATCGCCTCACAGCAAGAAGGTTGCTGGTTCGAGCCTTGGCTGGGTCAGTTGGCGTTTCTGTGTGGAGTTTGCATGTTCTCCCCGTGTTGGCATGGGTTTCCTCCGAGTGCTCCGGTTTCCCCCACAGTCCAAAGACATGTGGTATAGGTGAATCGGGTAAGCTAAATTGTCCGTAGTGTATGTGTGTGAATGAGTGTGTATGGATGTTTCCCAGTGATGGTTGCAGCTGGAAGGGCATCCGCTGCGTAAAAAAAAGTTGGCGGTTCATTTCGCTGTGGCGACCCCAGATTAATAAAGGGACTAAGCCGAAAAGAAAATGAATGAATGAATGAATCACAATCAAGCATTCAGCCCTATATAAGCAATGATAAATGCAAAAAAAAAAAACATGTCACATGATCATTTTCTTCTTCACTTCTGTCTGCCAGCCACTGAATTGTGATTTTCCAATGTGTATCCAGTGCGTTTTGTTAATGTGCTATAGTAAGTCATTCAGCTGTCCAGTACATATGCAGAACTGCCATACTGTGTGCATTACTCACACTGCAGCCAACGGGCCCGCGACGGCACGTTCTATACCATAATTGCATTTAAAATATAAAGTTCAAATGTAGGTCAACGGCGCACTGGAAGCAATGCGCACATTATATTTCTCCAACACACTCTTGGTTGGAAGCGCAGTATAATTACAGAGTGCTCTCCGTCATCAGCTTCACTCCTAAAGTAAGGGCTGCCCCTATCAAACAAGCGCAGCCATGGGAAATGCAATTATCACCGCAATTGTGAAACGTACAGACACTCCATTTCTCTTGGGTGAGAGAGAGAGAGAGAGAGAGAGAGAGAGAGAGAGAGAGAGAGAGGGCTCAATTAGATTACATCTAATTATTCATAAGATAGCTGGGTTGGAAATGAAGATGAAGTTTTATATACAGTTGAAGTCAAAATTATTAGACCTTCTGTGGTTTATTTATTTATTTTTAAATATTTACCAGGCGACATGGTGGCTCAGTGGTTAGCACTCTCACCTCACAGCAAGAAGGTCGCTGGTTCGAGTACCCGCTGGGCCAGTTGGCATTTCTGTGTGGTTTGCATGTTCTCCCCGTGCTGGAGTGGGTTTCCTCCGGGTGCTCCGGTTTCCCCCACAAGTCCAAACACATGCGCTATCGGTGAATTGTATTAACTAAATTGGTCGTAGTGTATGAGTGTGTGTGAATGTGAGATTGTATGGGTGTTTCCCAGTACTGGGTTACAGCTGGAAGGGCATCCGCTGTGTAAAACATATGCTGGAATAGTTGGCGGTTCATTCCGCTGTGGCGACCCCTGATAAATAAGAGACTAAGCCAAAGGAAAATGAATGAATGAAATATTTCCCAAATGATGTTTATAACAGAGCAAGGGATTTCACAGTATTTCCTTCTGGAGATAGTCATATATGTTTTTATTTTGGCTAGAATAAAAGCAGTTTTTAATAAATTACTAAATTAAGGTCAATATTTCATTACATTCAGAAAGGAAATGTGGAAGTATTCTTTGTATGTGAAATTTCAAATGTTGGTATATAATGCTGTTGACCGCTCCTTCAGAATAAATACATATTATAATATATGAATAATATGTAAATATATAAATAAATATTTTACACAAATATATAACAATTTACCAACATTCTTTGACACATTTTCTTCCAATAATAATAATAATAATAATAATAATAATAATAATAATAATAATTTAACTAGTGGCTTAGATTCCGGGTACATCCAGCACATCCATCAACAGGGCATATATAATGTTTTTATTTATTTATTTATTTATTTATTTATTTATTTATTTATTTATTTATTTATTTATTTCACAGTATTTCCTATAATATTTTTTTCCTATAATAAAAGCAGTTTTTTTTTTTTTATTTCAAAGCATTTTAAATAAAAGTTTATGCACTCTGGTAAATGGTGTGAATGAATGAATGAATAAATAAATAAATAAATAAATAAATAAATAATACAATAGAAACTTAAATAATAATTGATTAATAACAAAATTAACAATAATATATATTTTTGTATTTTTATTTATTTATTTATTTATTTATTTTAAATGTTATTATAAAATAACATTTACATTTTCATCTTTATTTTTTAAATATTTATTTATTTTATTTTAATATTTATTTTCTATTACATTATATTTTATTTATTTGTTTATTAATTTGTTTAATAATTTATCTGTTTATTTATTTATTTATTTATTTATTTATTGTTTAATTAGTTAATTAATTAATTAAACAATATATATATATATATTTTTTTTTTGCATTATTATTTTTATTTTATTTTCTATTGTCTATTTATTTATTTATTTATTTATTTATTTATCTATGTATTTATTTAATTATATTTATTTATTAGTAAAACACTTTTTTATCACATCACAGTGTTATGCTTTTTAGTTTTAACTCATAATAACAATTTATATAAAATAAAATAAATAAAATAAAATAATAAATAAATGAATAAATGAATAAATAATACAATAGAAATATAAGTAATAGTTTATTAATACAAAACAATTTTTTTTTTTTTTTTTTTTTTAAATTTATTTATTTATTATTATTATTATTTTTTTTCATGTTGCTACTGTACAAACTCTTCCTTACCTCCTGGATGAACAGGTAATTTTTCCACCAAACTTTGATCAGAAGAAGCACTTTCACAGCATTTTCTCTCTCCCGTCTGAAGGGCACATCAGTAGCAAAACTGCACGCGAGTCTCCACATTAGTAGAAGAACAATAGTGTATAAGGGAAGGAGGCTGGTAATGAGTTCAGGATCAGCACACGGAGCACACAATGCCCTAAACAGATGGACAGCAGCAGATGTGCAGTTAGTGCAGTGAAGGAGAACCGGCCCATAAATAAGGCTCAAACCACGAGCTGCCATATTTGATCATCCCGCAGATTCTGGAGCTTGGAGTCGAGCTGTTGTGATCAGAGGGACAAACTGTGGCCCGGTCCAAGGATGGAGCTCTTTGATCCGGTGCATGATTAATTTTGGGGTTTCTGAGGTGCTGCTTCAGGGTGAGACGAGCTCTTGAAGGCGGTTTGCGGAGGACATGAGAGCCCGCGGGCTGCTGGAGGCTCCTTCCACTGGAGACTTTACCACCGCAGAGATGTTTACATACTGTATATACTGGCTGGAGGATGGCAGATACTGAAAACAGTTTAGCATGGTTCAACTAAAGTATGACGATGCACAACCCTTTTCAGCATTGAGAACGATAAGAAATTATTCTTGAGCAGCAAATAAGGATGTTAGTGACTTACTTTTTAAACAGTAGGCCATGAGGTTTAGAACATGCGATTGTTGTGTTGCAACAACTTAAATGAACCCTATATTTTTTAATGAAACATGAAGTCTAAGTGCATGATGATGATGACGATAATAATAATAGTAATAATGGGGTGGCACGGTGGCTCAGTGGTTAACACTGTCGCCTCACAGCAAGAAGGTCACTTGTTCGAGTGGGCCAGTTGGCATTTCTGTGCGGAGTTTGCATGTTCTCCTTGTGTTGGTGTGGGTTTCCTCCGGGTGCTCCAGTTTCCCCCACAGTCCAAAGACGTGCACTATAGGTGAATTGGATGAGTGTGTGTAAATGAGTGTGTATGGGTGTTTCCCAGTACTGCGTTGCAGCTGGAAGAGCATCCGCTGTGTAAAACATATGCTGAATAAGTTGGCGGTTCATTCCGTTGTGGCGACCTCTGATAAATAAGGGACTAAGCCTGAAGCAAAATGAATGAAGAAGGAATAATAATAATAATAATAATAATAATAATAATAGTATGTCCTATTATTATTATTATTATTATTATTATTATTATTATTATTATTATTATTAT
>CAIGQV010016298.1:8676857-8688986 GCA_903798115.1 Danio jaintianensis
CATCCATCCATCCATCCATCCATCCATCAATCCTTCCTTTCTCTTTTTTTCTATCCATCCTTCAATCCTTCCTTCCTTTCTTTTTCCATCTATCCATCAATCCTTCCTCTATTCACTAAGAAATGGATAAAAATAAGCCTTGCACTCCCTTTTGCAGAGCCCTGTGTGTTAATAATCTTGTACTTCTTCTTTTTTTCTCAAGATCAGTAAATAAGTGCAGATACAGTAAGGCACACAATAGAGGTAAAGTGTGCCAGGTTATAAACAGTATTTGGCACAGACGCTACACATATGGTGAGTGTAGTTTCTGTGCCAGTCTTTCGACCTCATGAACACACTTGCAATACACAGCTGGATTTGTTTCTCAGTTATATTTAGTACCCACTGTACTGTATTTGTCAAAAAACAAGTATTCCATCAGTGTACCACAGTAAACACTCAGTCAAAAAAATCAGTGTATATCCATTGTTTTGTTCTTTGATGCTACTCCTTTAATGAAGCTCATCTCAATTTATGGATCATTGCAGAAAAACTCGAGACAATCACAGGTTTTAGCTTGATTTCAGCCTCTATGAGTGTCCTTCAGACGCGTTCAGCTCATGATATAAACAATGCTGTGAAACTTATTTAGCATAGAGAAGAATTTGTTAAATAAATATGCTTTTGCTGTTTAATTTGTTTATTATGGTCTGTGTTTAGTAATCTTCTCAGCACCATGACATTTTTTAAATAATTGCGCTTCAATTGAGGAGTTTTAAGTGATTGCAGCTGAAATGCTTCTTGTTTTCTTGCATATTTTAATATGTACAGTATGCAATTAGTGTATAAGCAAATTTTAGTCAAATAAAAGTCAATAAATGTGTTATTGTATTATGCAGATCTACAGTTTTAGGCAAAATCATTAGCCCTTCGATGACATTTGAATTATTATTTTAAAAGTGCTGTTTAACGGAGAGTTAAAGTTTTAAGAAATTATTTTAATAGCATATGTAACTTGAATAACTTTAGTAACTTGGTTTTAATAACGTATGATACAGCAAGTTATTTATTTAGCCAATTGGGTAAATTAGGCAAGTTATTGGGCAAAAGTGGTTTGTTCTGTAGTCAGTCTACAAAAATAAAAATAAATAAATAAATAAGTAAATAAGTAAAAAAAAAATATATAATAATAATAATAATAATAAAATAAGAGGGTTAATAATGACCTTAATAAAAATAATATACAATGTAATTAAATAATTAATATTAAATAAATTAAAATAATCAATCTTAAATAAAATAATCAATATTACATAATAATAATTAAATAAATACATAAACAAGAAAATAAATAATTTAACTTATTTTATAGAAATAAGACTTTGATAAAATAATAAAATAATTCATTCTAATTTTATTTAAATTTTTTTTGGTAAATTTACATGATTTTAAAGTTCACAAGTTCAAAATGTATACACTTTAATGCTTAACAATTAAATTTGCTTTGGAGTCAATTGTATTTGTAGACAAAAAGGTCAAGTATAATATATTGTATTTTAAACACGACTAACAATTTAATATAAATTAAAATTACAGTCCTGTCAACTCTGTTTTGCATCAGATCCCTGTCCATTTGAGATGCTGACAGATCTTAAGATGTCTTAAAAAGCAACTCCCTATAAAAGAAAGCTGTCTTCAAATACAGGAACTTAATCTGGCGCTGAATAGAGAAGCCAAGACTTTTCCTTTCTCATTTTTGCTAATCTGTGTTGTTTCAATCCCCCAGTGCTCGTCAAAAAGTGCACCGTCAGCAGTTTTTCAGCTCATTTTGAAAGTAAAACAATGGCATCTGCTCTGCCGCTGCATTTCATTGATCACTTTTGACAAGGTCTTTAGCCGCTAGCCGTTTAATGATTACAAATACGGTTGCTACAAAAGGCCTTTTCACCGTAATACGCCATCAAGTCTGATTGAGTCTCTGAGGCGTATTAATAAATGCTGTAATTCCAGCCGTAATGTGTGACAATGACAATATTCAGTGTCTCTGCTTTATGTGTATGACAAATGGAAAGGCTTATTGTTGGCAGATTCGTGCGTCTGTTTCTAGATTAAAAACTAGTGAAGTGTGAATATCTATTATATTCTTACATTGGCACATTAAAAAGCTGGATAAGCTAAATCGCAAAAAAATGCAAATAAAAAAAAAAATATATATATATATGAATGGATAGATGAATGCAAATAAATAACAAATAACTATAAAATAAATAAATTAAATAAATAAACATAAAATATATAAATTAATAAATACATATAAATAAATACATAAATACTAATAAATACAACAACTAAATATACATAAATAAATAACTAAATAAAATAATTAAATATACATACATAAATGTAAATAAATACAATGGATGAATGCATGAATGAATGAATGAATACAAATAAATAACAATAAATAAATAAATAAATACAATGAATGAATGAATAAATACAAATAAATAAATGAATAAATAAATAAATAAATACAATGAATGGATGAATGAATGAATGAATGAATGCAAATAAATAACAAATAGTTATAAAATAAATAAATAAATAAATAAGTGGATAAATAAATGGATAGATGGATGAAGGAATGAATAAACGAAAACAAATAAATAACAATACATGAATAAATAAATACAATGAATGGATGAATGAATAAATACAAATAAATAAATAAATAGATAAATAAATAAATAAATACAATGAATGGATGAATGAATGAATAAATACAAATAAATAACAATAAATAAATAAATAAATAAATACAATAAATGAATGAATAAATACAAATAAATAAGAAATAGCTATAAAATAAATAATTAAATGAATATAAAATAACTAAATATACATGCATATAAATAAATAAGTGGATAAATAAATGGATAGATGAATGAATGAATGAATGAATGAATGAATAAATACAAATAAATAAATAAATCAATCAATCAATCAATCAATCAATATAAATAAACAAACAAATATAAGTAAATTGTAAGTAAGTGAGTAAGCAAGTGCCGTCTTACCAGCTTGAGTGAATGCGAGTTTAATGACATTAATGTATCCTGAAAAGAGGAGAGTGTGTTTAGACATTAACTGTGTAAGACGAGACACAAACTGAGCCTGATTCATTGAAATGTTCATAAGCTGCCACTTGATTACTTAATTTTTCTCTAGGCTTAATTTGAGGATAAAAGGAAAGTCCTTTTTAAGCTTCTCAAGTCAGCTCTTTGTAATGCTTCTTGGCAGCTATTTATTACTGCTTCTGTTTACTTCAATGGGGAAAACCTGAATAACATATCTGATGTTTTTCTGATTCTTACAGGTGATCGGTTTATTGTACATTTGATCAAATAAAATAAAATAGATAAAATAAAATAAAATAAAATAAAAATAGTACATAAAATATCTAAAACAATACATCAAATATATAAAATAATACATAAAATATATAAAATAATACATAAAATAATGCATACAAATAAATTAAATTATTTATTATAATTAAATTATAATAAATAAAATATTATAATAATAATAAATAATTAGAATAAAATGTTATTGCATTAAAAATTAACAATAAAATAAAACAAAATTAAATAATAAATAAAAACATAGAAAAGTTAATAAATACAGTTTAAATAAAGCTGAAATACCTAAATTTGGATTTAAATATTGACAAAACCAAACATTTTAATTAGTAAACATTGTAATTAGTTAAAAAAATAAATAAAATAAAATAAAGTTAAATTAAATACAATTATATAAAAAAAAATTATTTAATTAAATAAAATGTAATTATTTAATTAAATTAAATTATCAAATAATACATCAAATAATACATACAATGATATAAAATTATACATAAAATAATAAATACGATAAAATAAGTTAAAAATAATGCAAAAATAAAATAAAATGTTGTTACATTTAAAACAATAATAAAATAAATAATAAGCACAAAAAAATCATTGAATGAATTAATAAATTCAATTTAAATAAAGCTGAAATACCAAAATGTGGATTAAAATATAGACAAAACCAAACACTGGGTTACAATTAGTTAAAATAAATAAAAATCCTCCATATTTTACCTGTAATTAATTTTTTTGTCTGTAAAAAATGTGTAATCCAAAGACTGAGCATTAGTCACTGATCTTTTCATTTTGTTATAATATCTTTTTTTAAGATACATCTGTCTCACATGAATATACTAATTTTTCTTTTTAACGTGTCTTAAAATCATATGTGTTTTAGAAAGTCTGCAGTGGTTTAATGGCACTAAATGTTTCCTCGGGCCTAATGGTTTATTAAGCGATTAGCTGCCATTTACATATTGTATCTATTATTGAGTCTGTGATAAAGAAATGAGGGCTGGATGTGTTTCTGCAGCTACACTTGTCTAGCAGAGCTCCGTTTATCAACATCAGGCTGTGTTTGGCTCGTTTTTAAGTGGAGTTTGAAGTTTCCTTCCCAAAATGACAGATGATTGAGCTAAAACTTGCTGCCTTTTTTAATGATTTCAGAAAGACTTTGTGATTTGTTTACAGTCAGTGGTGGAAAGAGTACTGAAAAATAAGTAAATGTAATATTTCACTGTAATTCAGAGTCTTCACATATTTCTTGGAATTTAATGACTTTTTAGAAAGATAACTTTTATTAACATTTTATCTCAAAAATGTTATTATTTTTAATTAAAATATATATATTTTTAATTTCATGAGTTTATTCTTATCATTTTATCTCAAAAATATTATTTTTAATTAAAAGAACTTTTTTTTTTATTTCATGAGTTTATTCTTATCATTTTATCTCAAATTCTTTTTTTTTATAAAACACTTTTTTTCTTTTAATTTCTTCATTTTTTTTTTCTCATTTTATTTTCAAAATGTAATGTCATTATTCTCAAAATATTTTTAGTTATTTTTTCCTCAAATTTGTATGACTTTTTCTTGAAAAATAATGACTTTTTTTGGAATTTAATTAGTTTAAACTCATTTTATTTAGACATTTTTCCTCAATTTTACAACATTTGTTCTCTGAATTTATGGGTTTATTCTCAACATTTAATTTTGAAATTTCTCACAAAAAAATCACCTTTTTTTCTTGAAATATTTTTGTAATTTCTCAAAATGTAATGATTTTTCTCAAAAAAACAAACAAAAAAACTTTCTCTGAATTTGAGTTTGTATGTTTGTAATGTTTATTCTCAACATTTTATTTCAACTTTTTTATCTAGATTTAGAGAGGAGTATAATCTTGCATTATAATAAATTTAATCTCTTAAAAGTTTATATTCTTATTATGCTTGGCCCAAATCTCAATTTTATTTTATTTTATTTTGTTTTTTATTTTATTTTATTTTATTTTATTTTATTTTATTTTATTTTATTTTATTTTATTTTATTTTATTTTATTTTATTTTGTTTTATTTTATTTTATTTTATTTTATTTTGCTTTCTGTTTTGTTTTGCTTTACTTTTTTGCATTCCTTTGCTTTGCTTTGTTTTTGCTTGTCCCTAGTCCTAACACTTTTGCATAGAATAATTCTAATATGATTGCCTTCATAAGCACATCATTTCTTACTTGATATAACTAATTCCCATAACTCCTTTATTAATCTCTTTATTTCTACTTTTTTTAAAGACACTTTCAGCTTTCTGAACAGAATGGGTGTTGTCCGGGCAGTGAACGGAGTGTGTGAAATGCGCAGCTGTCTCTAGACCTCATTAGCAGGTATTACACATGGAGTTTGTGTTATTGCTCTGGGTGCTGCTATTAAAGGCCTGACGCCAGATTTACAGACGGCATTTTGTTCTTCGCTTTAATTTGGTATCCAAACTAATTTGTAAAAAGGTCTCTGAGGTCCTGTGGTCTCCGAGCACCTGTTAAACTGCGATGGAGATTTGTGTCAAAAATCTCTCTGGCTGGCCGATTATTAATGTCCGCTTAGCAATGGTTTACTGTATATTTTTAGCACTGTTGTGACTTTCTTTGTGTGGATAGCATGATAGATGGACTTACTTTGGAATATTAAAAGGGACGTATTATGCTAAAATCACTTTTATAAGGGGTTTAAACATAGTTGTGTGGTAACCATGTGTGAATTCGACCAGCCTCTAATAGTAAAAATGAATTAATTCAATTTTTTATGATTACATTCAATAAAAACAGAAACACTTTGACATTTTCTATTTGTACGTGTCATCAGAGGGGAAAAGCCCCGCCCATTTGTGATGATCTCTCCCTCATTAGCATAAACAGCCCTGAGTGAGAAGCAGTCATCAGCCATTAGAGTCCTGTTTTGAATCTGCCACTATGCTGACACACAGGCACCTGTAGCTCCGCCCTTTTTTGAAAAGAGCACAATCTCATTTGAATTTAAAGCAACAGTCACCAAAATGGCACATTTGTTTTATCAAAGCCTAAAAGGGTCAGTTTCAAAGAGTTATAAAACATTATTTGTGATGATTTGTGTAATATTTTGAGCTGAAACTTCACACACACATACACTCTAGGGACATCAGAGACTTAGTTTACATCTTGTAAAATAGGATATAATAGGTCTTCTTTAAAGAGTATTGTGTTTTCAGCTATACTTGGATTTTATGTTAAAACGTGCGCTTGTGTAATTCATTGACCCATATGAGGATCAGCTGGAAGGAAAAAATCGATAAATGAAAGCAAAGAGCTGTAACAAGTGACCTTTCTGCTCCAGAAACGCGTGTTCACTTGCTGAGGTTCAAATCTGTTTTTCTCTCAACTTCAGGGCTGGATTTTGCTCTTTTGCTTCTGCTTCATTTGAAATAAGCTGAACAACATTTTTTTATTTTACTCAGTGTAAGTGAACCAGTGCATGATGTTCATTCATTCATTTTCTTTTCGGCTTAGTCCCTTTATTAATCTGGGGTCGCCACAGTGGAATGAATCGCCAACTTATCCAGCACACGTTTTACGCAGCGGATGCCCTTCCAGCTGCAACCCATCACTGGGAACAGTGCATGATGTTCAGATCAATAAAGATAGTTGTGCAGAAATATAATTGGCCACAATTAATTAGTAGTACTAACTCACACTGAAAAACTGAAACTAATTTACTATTAATTAATGTTAGTTATTGCATTGACAATTTCAGTTTTTGTAATTAGGGCACCTCATCTTACTCTAAAGTTACAGCTCAGCATCTTTTGAATTAGAATATTTTTGTCAGTGTTTATAGCCAATTTTTTTTTAATGCAATTAACATAAATACTGTTTTATTAAAGAGTTATATCCCTTAAAATAAGAGTTGGGTAATCGAACATGTTTAGGAATAGAAAGATAACACATTTCAATTCAAACAGCTTATTGCAAACAAACAGACAAACAAACAAACAAACAAAAATAAATAAATAAATAAATAAATAAATAAATAAATTAATTAATTAAACAACATATAAAAAATGAATGAATTAATTAATAAATGAATGAATATATAAATAAATTGATGATTTAATAAATAAATTAATGAATGGATGAATGGATTGATGGATGGATGGATGGATTGATGGATGAATTAATGAATAAATAAATTAAAGAATAATTGAAAAAATACTAAATAAATAAATAAATAAAAGTAAATTAAACAACATAATAAAATAAATGAATGAATAAATGAATTAATATATAAATCATTAAACGAACGAATGAATAAACAAATGAATGAATGAATGAATGAATTAAGTAATTAATTAATTAATTAATTAATACATAAATTGATGATTTAATAAATAAATAAATGGATGGATGGATGAATTAATAAATAAATGAATGAATAAATAAATAAATAAATAATGAATATAAGTAAATTAAACAACATATAAAAATGAATGAATAAATGAATGAATATATAAATAAGTAAACAAATGAAATAATTAATTGAATGAATGAATTTAATTATTTATATATTCATTCATTTATTAATTCGTTAAGTTTTTTATGTTGTTCAATTTACTTATATTCATTTATAATTATTTAATTAAACAAATTATTTAATTAAGCAGATTAATTAAACAGATTAACTAAATAATTAATTTAATTAATTAATTAATACTTAATAAATTAAGGATTTAATGAATGAATTAATGAATAGATGGATGGCTGAATGGATGGATGAATTAATAAATAAATGAATTAAAGAATGAATGAATAAATGATAAATAAATAAATAAATGAATGAATGAATGAATGAACCCAAGTGCCATTCAACAACAAAAAAATAAATAAAACAAACGAATGAATGCAAAAATAAATAATAAAAATATAAAATCAGCAAAATAAATAAATAAATAAATAAATAAATGTTGGAACATTTTAGCATTTGATTAAATGAAACTTTAGCAAATAATCTCTTAACATTCATTCACTTTAAGGATCAATTTCTCTCCCATTTAAAAGAGGAATTATGGTTAATTTTACCGAAGTGTTGATATGAGGAACTTCGAAATAAACATGAGAATGAAGAACGTGATGACGCTCATATTGAATGTCTAGGTGAGTCTCCAATAAAAGCAGAACAATGTGTGTGTGATTACAATTATGATTATACAGTCTCACTCTCAAATGATACCTTATTACGCTTCTGAGGGAACAATTATTGGGTGGAAAGGGTGTCTGCTTTCCTCTTGAAACACCCTCAACTAATTAGGCTCCTTTGATCTAAATGATCTGATAGACTGGTTAATCCCACACTTCACTATACACACAAACTTTGTGTTTGTTTTGGATTCCAAGTCTCGTCTTTTCTCTTAAATGCTGTCATTTATGTCTTTTGAGGTGTGAAACTTTTTGATGTCATTTCGAGGCTTAAAACTTAATCTCCAGTATTGCATGTCTTGTAGTAATCACATATATTAAACATAATTCTGGTAGAAATAGATTTTACAGTGCTGTTTCTTATGCATGTTTCAGTATACTTATCATAGTCATTACATAAACTGGGTAATAACTACTGTAGGTGATATCCCAAACTTACTCCTTAACCTAACATATGTAGTTCATTAGTGTAGTGCTATAATTTGTGCATAGTGAAATTAAATTAAATTAAATTATCCATATAGAATAGTGTATATAAAGTAATCCATATAAAATCCTTATGAAATAAAATAATAAAAAACTAATTAAATAATAATAATAATAATAATAATACATATAGAGAAATAAAATCCATAGAAAATAATCCTTATAAAATAATGCATATACAATTAAATAATCCTTATAAATAGAATAGAAAATGCATTTAAAAATTAAACAAAGCAAAACTAAACAATAAAAATGTACATTTAGGGACAAAGAATGTTTAGAAATGTTTAGTAATATTTAGAAAGAAAAAAATAACATTTAGAAACAAGAAGGTCGCTGGTTCGAGCCTCGGCTGAGTCAGTTAGCATTTCTGTGTGGAGTTTGCATGTTCTCCCCGTGTTCACGTGGGTTTTCTCCGGGTGCTCCGGTTTCCCCACAGTCCAAAGACATGCGGTATAGGTGAATTGGGTAAGCTAAATTGTCCGTAGTGTATGAGTGTGTGTAAATGAGTGTGTATGGGTGTTTCCCAGTGATGGGTTGCAGCTGGAAGGGCATCCGCTGTGTAAAACATGTGCTGGATAAGTTCATTCCGCAGTTAATAAACCCTGATTAATAAAGGGACTAAGCCGAAAAGAAAATGAATGAATTTCTATTGCATATATTTCCCCCCTTTTTTTTCGTAGTTGCAATTTATTTATTAAAATTTTCAATTTATTTATAGTTTGTTTTAGTCATTTGATGGAGATTATTGATATTATTAATAACAGTAGAAGTGTATAGCACATTTATTTTTTTTCCGGAAACATTAAAACGTTTATTTATTTTATTATTTATTTATTTTTTGTTCATTACACAAGAACATATAAAAAATCTAATCTTTTAAAAGTGAAGTAAAACATACAATAATGTAAAGTAAACGTAAATGCTCCATCTTGCAATAATACATTATTATTTCTTAATCCAGTGTTTTATTTTACAATCTCTCTGTTTCTCTGTATTTCTTCATGCTCACATCAGTATGAATGAAACTAATGATCATATCTGTGTTTCTGACATGTTTTAGATTCAGCAGAAGCTCAATATGTCAGTTTACGGTGTGTTTTATTCAGCTCAATAACATGAACACATTCTCTGTATGATCAATATGCAGCAGCAAGATGGATGTAATATTTTCAGTTTGTCACTCATAACAGAAAACAGGTTTTTTTTTTCCTGACAGAGTAAAGCGGTGTACAATGAAATGTTGATTGTGGCAATAAAGCTGTGCGCGATGGAAATCAGCGAGAGACGGAGATGTTATTGTTTAGCTTTAGGCAACATGGAGCACTTAATAATGCGCTGATCAATTATAATTCATTTAATTCTCTTTTGCTGTTGCTTTGGCTGTTGCTGTTCACATATTGTGTGTGATTCTGAATTTATGCTCTTCGTGTGGATCTGACGGATGTGACGGTTCCCTCAAAACATCTCATTATTAGTGTTTACTACTGCATGAGTTTAGTCTGATAAACCTACATCAATCCTGCTGACACAAAAAGATATGCATCAGTGCTTGAGAGCCTGTTTTATATAATATTAATAACTCATATACTCATATACATATACACATACTCATTATATACAAGTCATTAATAAAGTCTGAGATAAAGCAAAACAAACATTTCAAGTGTTCATTTTAAATTCCTGTCTGGCTGAGAGATTAGTTGAGTTGGAGTTGGAGTTGCAGCTGGAGTTGGAGTGAGTTGGAGTTGGAGTGGAGTGAGTTGGAGTGGAGTTAGAGTGGAGTGAGTTGGAGTGGAGTTGGAGTGGAGTTGGAGTGAGTTGCAGTGGAGCTGGAGTTGGAGCTGGAGTGGGAGCTGGAGTGGGAGTAGGAGTGGGAGTGGGAGTGGGAGTGGGAGTGGGAGTTGGAGTTGGAGTTGGAGTTGAGTCAAGTTACATTACCTTACCTTAGCTAACTTAGCTTACCTTAACTTAGCTAACCTTACCTTACCTTAGCAAACTTAGCTTACCTTACCTTAGCTTACCTTAGGTAACTTAAGTTTTTATAGTTTTGTTTTGCTTATTTTGTATTATTATTATTATTTTTTTTACATTTATTTATTTATTTTAATGTAAAATTTTTGTTATTATTTTTTATTTTTATTAAATTTGTATTTTACATTTGCATTTTTTTTTATCCCACAATCCAATCACTTCTCAGAGCAAAAAATCTAGCTATGCATTTTGTTTCCTGCCTAGAATATCTTATTTCATCTAGAAATGTATGACGTATGTGGTTGTTTTTATTTTGACTTTAACAGCTTCTTTCCACAAGCAGGCTTTGGTTTAATGTGTTTTATGCTGCACTTTCACTCTGTTTTCAGCTCTGCAGCTCCTTCATAATGACCGTTTGGAGCTTCTTTTCACAACTCTCTTCTGCTTTTTAATCTTTTCTCCTGCATGTCTGTGTGGTTTAATGTAGTCGCTGCTTTCTTATAATTAAGCCAACAGCACCCGCAAGGACGTTCAAACAACAGCGTATTGTTTTTCCTCCAGTTTCCTACTTGGCTATGCATCTGTTTAACTTAACTTCTTTTAAATCTTCCCTTTTTTTATCTTAAGTTCACATCTGTCCTTCAGATTCATGAATAATGATCTTTTTTATCCTCAAAATATGCTCGTTATTTTCATAGTTCAAACCGCACGTCACTTGTGTCCTCGTTATCGCAGTTCATCGGAGTAAACTTAAAACTTCTGCCACACACACACACGCATCATCTGTCTCTTACATATTGAGAATAAATATGAGGCAACGTGGCAAGATGTCACTTATTACTTCAGTGAATATGCCTCAAATTATCCACATTTAAAGTGACCCTATTACGCTCTACAAAGATGCGAAGATAAATGCGCACGATTGGTCTACAAATGAAAGAATCAATTTGAACTTTCTGAAACGAGTCCTCCTTAATTTCAGTCTTACTTCCTGCACTCACTTACAAACACATACACTGAAAAAAATGATTCAATGGATTTGCTCAATTGTTTTAAGGTAAGTGG
>CAIGQV010016298.1:8716669-8726955 GCA_903798115.1 Danio jaintianensis
ATTATTATTATTATTATTATTATTATTATTATTATTATTATTATTATTATTATTATTATTATTAATTTGGCCATTGATTAAATAAATAAATAAAAGGTCTTACGCCTGTTTTATACTTCTGCATCGAGTTTAATTATAAGGTAAACACAAAACAACAGTTTCCATCTTGAGCTCCTTAACAGGACTCGACACTTGTAAACACTCGCTCCAACGGGTTCGCGCAGCTCTCGGTCCCGCCCACACTCGTCAGCGCTACCAAGCCGACCAATCACAGAGCTTGCGCTACGCGTCATTGCGACCTGTAGTTACATTTTTTGAGAGGTGCACGTCAACGTTTTGTTTTGTTTAAGTTTATTTAGTTTAGTTTAGTTAGTTAGTTAGTTAGTTAGTTAGTTTGTTTGTTTGTTTGTTTGTTTGTTTGTTTGTGTGCATATGAGTCTTTGTGACATGAATATTTAATAAATTATTGAGTGCAGGTTGTTTTTTTTTTTTTTTGTTTAGATGAAAAAAATACAGAAAAGGTCAGAAGTAATGATAAATACATTTTGAATGTTCTATTGACCTTGTTTGTAGGTGTTATTTATTATTATTTAATCAATGAATGAGTAGAATAACAGTTTCCAGCACAACAGTCTCATTTGCAAAAACAACTTATTTGCAAAGTATTATTTGCTTTAACATTTTTTATTGATAATTGAAAGGGTTAATTTGCAAAATAAAGAATAAATACAGTAAAAAAATAGGTTTTTATTATTTATTCATTCTATTTTATTATTATTATTTATTTATTTATTTATTATTATTTTATTTTATTTTATTATTATTTTTATTATTTTTATTATTTTTATTTTATTTTATTTTATTATTATTATTTTGCTAATTAAATCTTGGATTTCTTTAAAAGAAAAGGATGTACTGTAAATGACAGACACTAATTTTAATCAATAAATATATTCAGCCCTTTATAGAGTAAAACAAATATAAACATTTATCTCAAACCTACACCTATCAAAAACAAACAAACAAATGTTAACCTAAATTAACCTTTATTTTTTGTTCCTAATATAAGATTGTTATATGTAACTAGTGACCCAGACATTAGATTAAGATGCACTGTAAGTCTTAAATCTTCACAATCATGCATGAATCTCCAGTCTCAGTGACCTCTGTATTCAGTGTGTGCTTGAATACATTCTCATGGTTGGACTCCAGCAGAGCTGCACAATCAGCCCAAACACTGACACAGTTGATACTTTGTGATAAATTGTTGCTCTTTTAATCATCGTCCTGCAGCCTGAGGTCATGACCTTTACACTCAGAGTCGCAATTAAAGCGGCATCAATCTAAAACCAGTTTGAGTTACAGCCGTCCTGCCGATACCAGCTCCAGATTGTTGCTTACCTTCTTCCCCTGGTGTCTCATTTACGCCTCCGTTCGGCTAGATTTGTGCCGATCGCCGCAACCTTTGGATTGTTCATCTTCTATAACTGCAGATCCTGATTTTTGTACTGCATGTTTGCTGCGGTTTACAGTCCCCAATGTGGCAGTAGAGTTTATATTTGATAAATGAGCAACTAGGCATGGATGGATGGATGATCTAGTTTGAGGTCAAAACATGTTGAGGTCAGATTTCAGCATCAGGGCAAAACGAAACTGCTGACACTGTACAGTGAGGCTCCGTTTGTTAACAATTGGTTCATGTGGAAAATACTTCAACACATAGTATTTAAGTTTCATTCATTCATTCATTCATTTATCTGTTTGTCATTTCATTCATTCACTTGTCCGTTCCTTCGTTCATTCATTCATTCACTCATTCATTCATTGATTAATTCATAAGTCCATTCATTCATTCATTCATTCACAATTTCCTTTCTTAATTTTTCTTATTTACTAAATATATTAAATATAAATAATAATATAATTAATTAATCTGTTTGTTCATTCATTCATTCATTCATTCATTCAAAACTTAATTTTTCTTAATAAATATATTAAACATTACAAATATTTACTAAACAATTTAAAATGTACTTGTTTGTTTGTCTCTTACTGGTGACTGATTCAGTACATTGCATTGCATATATATGTGTTCATTCATTCATTTATCTATCCATCCTGGCAATGACCATTCGCTCATTCATCCATCTGTCCATTCGTTCATTCAACCATCCATCCGTTTGTTCATGTGTCCGTCCGTTTGTCTGTTTGTCTGTTCATTCATTCATTCATTCATTCATTCATTCATTCATTTATTCACAATTTCCCTTCTTAATTTGTCTTATTTACTAAATATATTAATTATAAATAATAATAATAATATAATTAATTCATCTGTTTGTTCGTTCATTCATTTATTCATTCAAAATGATCATTCTTTATTTTTCTTATTCACTAAATATATCACAAATATTTACTAAATAATTTAAAATATTTGTTTGTTTGTCTCTCACTGGTGACTGATTCAATACATTGCATTTCATATGTATGTGTTCATTGATTCATTCATCTATCCATCTGTCCGTCTGTCCATTCGTTCATTCATCTGTCTGTCCATTCGTTCATTCATCTGTCTGTCCATTCGTTCATCCATCGGTCCATCTATCTGTTCAGCACATTGCATTGCATATGTATGTGCTCATTCATTCATTTATTCATTCATCTATTCATTTGTCCGTCTGTCCATTCATCTATCTGTCCACTCGTTCATTCGTCGGTCCGTCTATCTGTTCAGCACATTGCATTGCATATGTATGTGTTCATTCATTCATTCATTCATTCATTCATTCATTCATTCATTCATTCAACTTATACTGTGACCACATATTGTTATATCAAAATATGTACTGATTCAAATATTTTTCTAAATTTATTATTATTATTATTATTATTATTATTATTATTATTATTATTATTATTATTATTATACACACACAATGAAAAATGGCAGGTTCTCGTCAAGTGTTGAGCTGGATGTTGTTAGTGTTAAATATGTAAGTCTTTGCAGCCTGTAAAGAGCATTAAGGCATTCATGCACAAGCGCAGTTTGTCAGAGATGTTAAATGAGGTCATGAACACCCAGTTAAGCAAAGGTTATAAAGAGCAGGCTCATTTGATTCCTTTATAATTGCCATCTACTGTACACATAAACTAAGCTGCAGCATATTCATCTTTATGTATACGGATATTGGGCTGCTTTTTTGGGAGGGATTCCTATCTAAAGCCCTTATTTAAATGCAGAGCCTTTTGTAATACCTTTTCAGTTCATGCCAATCCGCTGAGAGGCTGACGCCAAGCGAACCGCGCTGGGCTTTCTTAAAGGCAGACAAATGCTAATTCATGATAATTTCTTGCAAAAGTTATATTCATACAGCACCCAACAATTACTCCCTGGGGTCAGTGTGAAACAGGCCATTGTTGTCGTTCAGACTTCTTATGAGATTTCAACAAATATGAACAGCACTTCCATCAGCGGATGCCTTATGGACAGTGTTAAAATGGTAGTTCTCACAAATAATGCAAATTTACTCACTATTTACTCACCCTCAAGTGGTACCAAACCTTTATGAGTTTCTTCCTACTGTTGAACACAAAAGAAGATGTTTCGAAGAAAGCTCAAAACCTGTAACCATTGACTTCCATAGTAAGAAAAAAAAATACTATGGAAGTCAATGGTTACAGGTTTCCAGCATTTTTCAAATTATCTTCTTTTGTGTTTGCTGAATAATAAAACTTATAAAGGGTTTAAATTGAAGAGTGAGTAAATGATTACATTTTTTTTAAATTTTTGGGTGAACTATCCCTTTAATGCTACAGCACAGTATGTGTGAGTCTCTGAACGAAAGCGAGGGAAGGATTTGAATAATGGTTTGATTTGAGTGTGCCTTAAAACAGATTTAAATGTTTGATTGAATTATGTTGACATTAAGTGCATCTGAAGCAATTTTAAAATACTCACAGCCTTTGACCTGAGAGTACACATCTGTTATAGACAACATTACAGAAATTGGGGAAAAGTGTAATAAAATATGATTGACTGCTGGGTTAAAGTAGAGTTAAAAACGATAGATGGATGGATGGATGGATGGATGGATGGATGGATGGATGGATAGATGGATGGATGGATGGATGTTACCAAATTTGATTTGGAACAATAGGTATTCAATTTCGGTTTCCCCCACAGTCCAAAGACATGTGCTATAGGTGAATTGGGTGAACTAAATTGGCCGTAGTGTATGAGCGTGTGTGAATGAGTGTGTATGGATGTTTCCCAGTACTGGGTTGCAGCTGGAAGGCCAGCCGCTGCATAAAACGTATGCTGGATAAGTTGGCGGTTCATTCCACTGTGGTGACCCCTGATGAATAAAGTGACTAAGCCGAAGGAAAATGAATGAATCAATAAATTTATGTATAATAATGTTAGAATATTTAATGTATAAAAACAGGATAAATTTGTCAAGTCCCCACAAAGATTACCTCTAAAAGTGTGTTTGTGTGTGTGTGTATGTGTATGTGTGTGTGTGTGTGCGCACGTGCATGTGCGTGTGTGCGTGTGTGTGTTGACCTTCCTCAAGCCACGAGCTTCATTCTGCCTCTGGCAACAAAGGGAAGCTAATTTGTAATCTGCAAACATTGCTTATAATCTCTGGGTCCTTTATGAGCTGTTGCCTAGCAACAATATGGCACCTCTACGTTGAGTTATGTGCAGCTCGCAGTAAAATGTGTCAAACAGAAAAGATAAACTCATATTGTGAAATACATTTTGTGTGTAGACATGCAAGAAATTGATACGGACAGTAATAAGAAACAAATCCATATGAGTTCCTAAAACACACAAATCAGCCTCTGCATTATTGATTGTGTGTGTGTGTGTGTGTGTGTGTGCGTGCGTGTGTGTGTGTGTGTGTGTGTGTGTGTGTGGTCACATGTCACAGATTATATCACACCTGGTTGGCTGATTTCAACCTTGCAGAGGATGACACAAAAAAAAACACCTTCAATGGAGTGTATGGGTGTTTCCCTTTACTGAGTTGCAGCTGGAAGGGCATCCGCTGCATAAAACATATGCTGGATAAGTTGGCTGTGGTGACCCCAGATTAATAAAGGGAGTAAGCCGAAAAGAAAATGAATGAATGAATGAATGAATGAATGAATGAATAATATCTCGGTGATTGTTCTGACCGACTTTCAATATGTACAATTGTAATTAATTCTTCCTATTCTGTCTTCCTTTTACTGTCATAGTATTTCTGACTGTCAACATTATTACATAAACATCCTTATCTAAGAAACAAAAAGTGTCGCATTTCTCTGTTTTATCACAGTGGATAAATGATTAAGGGCTTTAAGAGTGCCATCAAACAATAAAATTAGTCACAAGCATAATAGGATAAACACATCCATGAGATATGATCGTGTCACACATTTACTGAACCATACTAGCGATTAAGGTATAACAAATTGTTTCCAGTGAGAAAATACTGTTCGCAGCTCCCTACTTTTTGGGAGGGGCGTTATTTATGGGCTGAAGGGTATGAAATGCCACACGCTGTATGATAATTATTGTTTTAATGATTAGAGATTATTGTGCATGCTTTCAGAGATGAGTTAAACACAAACTCAATGCTTGATAATGCTAGTATGGAATGAAGTTTGATTATATTTTAGAGCTTTTACTGAATTGTTCATATAAATAATTCATTCATTCATTCATTTTCTTTTTGGCTTAGTCCCTTTATTAATCCGGGGTCACAACAGCGGAATGAACCGCCAACTTATCCAGCATATGTTTTACGCAGCGGCTGCCCTTTCAGCTGCAACCCATCACTGGGAAACACCCATACACACTCATTGACACTCTGGACTGTGGGGGAAACCGGAGCACCCGGAGGAAATCTATGCGAACAAGGGGAGAACATGCAAACTCCACACAGAAATGCCAACTGACCCAGCCGAGGCTCGAACCAGCGACCTTCTTGCTGTGAGGCGACAGCGTTACTCACTGCGCCACCGTGCTGCCCCTTGTTAATATAAATAATATAAATAATAAAAATAAAACTCTGAAATTGATAATTGTTTTACTTTCTTGTTTTTATTTATAAACAACAAAGACAAGGACATTTTTTACATGTATTTATGTGTTACTCAATGTATTTATTTAATTTTGAATAAGTTTTATTTCATTTAGTTTGGTGTAATAAATAAATTAATAATTCAATAAATAAATTATTAATAAATTTGTAAACGTGCTTGTAGATAAATATATAAATAAATTTATAAATAAATGTATTACAAATTGTATAATAAATAAATGAATAAACTTGTAAACACACCTGTAGATAAATATATAAATAAATGTATAAATGTATTAAACATAGTATAATAAAAAAAGTAAATAAAAAAATAAAAAAATAAATTTGTAAACACACCTGTAGATAAATATATAAATAAATTTATAAATAAATGTATTAAAAATGGCGACGCGGTGGCGCAGTGGGTAGCACGTTCGCCTCACAGCAAGAAGGTCGCTGGTTCGAGCCTCGGCTGGGTCAGTTGGCATTTCTGTGTGGAGTTTGCATGTTCTCCCCTTGTTCGCGTGGGTTTCCTCCGGGTGCTCCGGTTTCCCCCACAAGTCCAAAGACATGCGGTATAGGTGAATTGGGTAAGCTAAAATTGTCCGTAGTGTATGTGTGTGAATGAGTGTGTATGAATGTTTCCCAGTGATGGGTTGCAGCTGGAAGGGCATCCGCTGCGTAAAACAAATGCTGGATAAGTTGGCGGTTCATCCCGCTGTGGCGACCCCTGATTAATAAAGGGACTAAGCCGAAAAGAAAATGAATGAATGAATGTATTAAAAATTGTATAATAAAACAAATAAATAAATAAATTAATTAAAAATAATAATAAATTAATAATTAAATAATTAATAAACTTGTAAACACACTTGTAGTTAAATATCTAAATAAATTTATAAATAAATGTATTCAAAATAGTATTATAATAAGAAAAAAAATATTAATAAATAAAATACATAAGTAAATATTATGGACTTTATGGTCATTATGGCAAAGACAAAATAAATTAGTTATAAGAAATTAGTAATTAAAGACGTATATGTTTAAAAACATGTTTAAATATTATCCCCGTTAAAATACTTAGGAAAATAAAAATACTTAGGAAATATTTGAAAATAAATAAATACATAATAAAATTCCCCTCTCAAAATTGGCCTACAGAGAGAGAGTTTCTTATAAATCTCTCAATATGCTTTTATCATCTAATATTGGATTCAGTGTTTCAGTTGTTTTCTTTCATATAGGACTCTTGTTTCATATTCCATTTTTTTGCATATGACTAATCATAAAGATTAGAGATTAGGAGTCCTTTTAGATACGACTGGATCCCTAACTGTGAGAGACGTTCAGCAGTGCCAGTGCGTTATGAAGTTTGATTCAATTTCATGCTTTTATTGAATCGTCTGCATGCAGGGAAATGCAGAATACAGTCCAGGGAAATGTTTTCTTCTTCCAAAATAACCATTTCCATATCGGCCTGTTTGTAGCATCAGAGCTACAGCTGTTTGTCTTCAGCTGGACCAATGACAGGCTTCGCTCTGATATAATTTTGCAGCTGCAGAATACGTGCATCTTGAATGGGAATTTCATCCTTTTGTCCATCTGTTTGTTTTCGGCTGGGTTTGTTGTGGGCTTTATAGTCTGAATTGCAGGGCAGTGGCTGTTGTGATGTTGCTTGACTCGCTTTGATTAATTGTGGGCTTTACAATTAGCATGCAAACACAGTTAAACTCAGTGGTTTATTTTGGAAAGGAAAAGTTAGTGATGGTTTGTTTTTGTCTCCATAATATATACTGTTCATAAATAGAGCCCTCATCCGTCCATCCATCCATCAATCCATCCATGCATTCATCCATCCATGCATCCATCCATCCATGTGTCCATTAGTTCATTCTTCAGTTTGTCCATCCATCCATCCATCCAATAATTCATTTGTTCATCCGTCCATCTGTTTATCCATCCATCGGTTCATCCATCCATCAGTCCATTGGTCTGTCTGTCCATCCATCCATCCATCCATCCATCCATACATTTGTTCAATAATTAATTTGTTCATCCGTCCATCCATTGGTTCATCCAATGTTGTTGTATACATGTTGTTGGTTCATCTATCCATTGGTTCATCCATCCATCGGTTTATTAATCCATGCATCGGTTTATTAATCCATCCATTAGTTTATTAATCCATCCATTCGTTTATTAATACATCCTTTCACATATCCATCCTTAATCCAATAATTAGTTCATTAATCAATCAATCCATTCATTCATCCCTTTATTAATCCATCCATTCGTTCGTCCGTCCGGCCATCCATCCATCCATCCATCCATCCATCGGTTCATTAATCCTTTCATTCTTAGCTCATCCATTCGTTTATTAATCCATTAATTTGTTTATTAATCAATCCATTCGTTCAATAATCTGTCCATTCGCTCATTAAGCAATCAATCTATCCATCCACCCATCCATTCATTTGTTTATTAATCTGTCCATCCGTCCGTCCGTCCGTCCATCCATCCATCCATCCATCCATTAATCAATCAATCCATTAATGTGTCCATTCATTAATCTACCCATTCATTAATCTATCCATTCATTAATCTACCCATTTATTAATCTATCCATTCATTCATTAATCCGCCCATTCGTTCCTTAAGCAATCAATCTATCCATCCACCCATCCATTCAATTGTTTATTAATCAGTCCGTCCGTCCGTTTGTCTGTCCGTCCATCCGTCCATTCATCCATCCATCCATTAATCAATCAATCCATTAATCTATCCATTCATTAATCTATCCATTCATTAATCCATCCATTCGTTCATTAATCTGCCCATTTGTTCCTTAAGCAATCAATCTATCCATCCACCCATCCATTCATTTGTTTATTAATCAGTCCGCCCATCTGTTTGTCTGTCCGTCCGTCCGTCCGTCCGTCCATCCATCCATCTTTATTCAGTGCTGCAAACTAAATGTGCTTCCCAAGTATTTTCAAGGCTTTAACAAATCACACCACATCCATGATCTTTAGATAAAACACAGGAAATAAAAAAGGGAAAAATAAAAGCAGGCCTGCGGTCTTTAAAAGGCTCTTCTCAAACTCTGTAATATGTGTTGTTGCAGTGCAGATGTTAAAGCCGGAGCGCTGACCTGGATTTTACACATAGGGTTATGATTGTGTTTTGATGCAGCGTCTCCTAATGACTCGTTAGGCTGTGAGGATTTGAGACGCAGCCACACTTTTTCACCCGAGACTCAGACGCCTTGTTATCCACACCGACACAAAGACGCCTTCAGCCCGAGAATACACTGGAATCAAGAAGGCAGAGTTAGTCACTTCTTACTGGGTTACAAACCACAAAAACCCTTGCTGAAACAGTTCAGACACACTGTCCAAGTTCATATCTCCATTGTAGATATTTCTCTTTAGCCAAGCTTTCACATAAGTTGACACACAAGTAAAAGTTTTGATATTATTTATATATATATATATATATATATATATATATATATATATATATATATCATATAACTAATGATGCATACGGGCGATATATGTCAGCAACATTAAATATGAAATCACAGTTGTTGTGTAAAAAAAACAGAGAATATAGAGAGTGTTTGTAGGCACTATATAACTGTTATATAAGCTGTTGCTTCTATTAAATAAACTGTTGTTCATGCGGAAGAAATGAAGCCGAGTGAAAGAAAATAAAATATTAACAAAGTTAAAAAAACAAAGGCTTGTTATGTGACTGATAAGCAATGCACTTTGAAAACAGGATCAATGAAGGTAAAAGCATAAAGCTCGGTTTAAATGCCTGCCATTAAAAAGCTGGAAACTCATTAACCCGGAAACCTTCATTTATATAAACAAATAACATTAAAGTCTCCTTGATTGACATAATCACATTTGATCATTAATTCTGCACTACATCAGAAGCCTATAGTTCTTCAACAAAGCTTTGCTGGACTTATTGCAAAGTGTATTAGAGTCGTATTATGATGATTAACAACAATACAAATACTGACTCATGTTAAAAACAAAATTGTGAAGGAAAGTAGTGGAATATTTAAGACTTTTAGCAGTTTATGAGTGAAACTGGCTGAATTTTGCATGTGATGATGATGATGATGATGATGATGATTATAATAATAATAATAATAATAATAATAATAATAGTAGTAGTAGTGGTAGTGGTAGTGGAGAT
>CAIGQV010016298.1:8793787-8804432 GCA_903798115.1 Danio jaintianensis
ACATACAGTCAAAATTATTATTACCCTCCTGTGATTAGTTTTTTCTTTTTCTTTTACAAATATTTTGCAAATGATGTTTAACAGATCAAGGAATTTTTCACAGTATTTCCTATAATATTTTTTCTTCTGGATAAAGCCTTATTTGTTTTATTTTGGCTAGAATAAAAGCAGTTTTAAAGTTTTAAAACCATTTTAAAGTCAATATCATTAGCCCCCTTAAGCACTATATACATTTATTCGATTCTCTACAGAACAAACCATCATTATTCAATGACTTGCCTAATTACCCTAACGTGCCTAATTAACCCAATAACCTAGTTAAGCCTAAAACATGTGCTTCATTTACTATTCTGCATCTTCGGCATTTTATTGTCTTTTTTTCTTTCTCACTATGTTTCTATTTGCCATACCATTGTAATACTTCTTTAAAATTGTCATTCTCTTTTTGTACAAAAAGTAATATTTGCATTGTTTGTATTATACTTGTTCTACTGTATTTTCATTGTAATTGCATGTTATTTTAAAAATAATAATAATAATAATAATATAAATTAAAGAAACTAGTTAAGCCTTTAAATGTCACTTTAAGCTGAATACTAATATCTTGAAATTATCTAGTCAAATATTATGTACTGTCATCATGGCAAAGATAAAAGAAATCAGTTATTAGAAATTAATTATTAAAACTATTATGTTTAGAAATGTGTTGGAAAAAACAACTATTTTTGAATTATATTATTAATATAATATTTGTAATATGTTTCAAAACCCTTATTTTTTTTGCTGCAATACTCTGCCCAGATTTCAAACATACATTTTATTTATTTATTTATTTATTTATTTATTTATTTATTTATTTATTTATTATAGTCACTTTCACAACTCTTGTTTTTCTGCAATTTTTTCTTTTCTTGCAACTTACCATCACTGTCAAAACTGAAGCACCTTAAACTTCAGCATGTAGACACCCAGAGACAGAAACTCAAGGGATGAAATAACACAAAGCAAAATACCTAAGCCAGTTGAATGCAATGAACAATCCCTGAACTTGTCTGGAAAACAAAACAAGCACTTCAACTTGAACACAAAGTCCAATTCAGCTTGCTGTACCTGCACTTCAAGGACGTGGATCAATGTTTTTTAACCTGATTTGGCCAATGAGATTTGAACATTCAAGAGTAGTTTGAAGGAAACCTTAAAAGTGAAACTATCACAACCAATTCTGAATTGAATTTTTGAGTTATGACTTCACTCTTAAGCATTTTTGGTTATGACAATTAGTAAAAAAGTTTTCAGTAAATTGAGCAAAAAAGCTCTTGAAGGCATTCATAGTGAGCGAATGAGTGCTGACTGATACCCTTGTAGAAACTATTGCTCTTTTATTGTGCCAGTTTTTGCCACCTGATGTTCATGACAATACAAATTAAGATGTTGCTTTCTTTTAAAGATAAAGAAGTAATGTACATCTTTTGAACCATAAACTGAGAAAACACACATTGCACCAAATACACAAAAGTATTGTTATTATTATTTTTTTTATCAACATCAAATGAACACTTTTATCAGCAGGAGACTTGACAAATGAAAAGAAAGAATACTATAGTAACTCATAGTCAATGCTGTAGTGTTTCTGAACCATACTGTAGTACATTATACACCGTAAGAAAATGCTGGGTTCCACTCAATTCCTTCATGTTGTCCCAACACAAATCAATTAAGTTAACTGTTTTTGCAAAAACAAAAGTTGATTCTGCTCATTTTAATTAAGTAGTTTGAACAAGCAGCAAAAAATATTTTTTGAGTGTTATTTTATTTTATTTTATTTTATTTTATTTTATTACATTTATTCATTCATTCATTTTCTTTTCGGCTTAGTCCCTTTATTAATCTGGGGTCGCCACAGCGGAATGAACCACAAACTTATCCAGCATATGTTTTACGCAGCAGATGCCCTTCCAGCTGCAACCATCACTGGGAAACATCCATACAAACACTCATTCACATACATACACTACGGACAATTTAGCCTACCCAATTCACCTATACCGCATGTCTTTGGACTTGTGGGGGAAACCGGAGCACCCGGAGGAAACCCACGCAAACACAGGGAGAACATGCAAACTCCACACAGAAACGGCAACTTACCCAGCCAAGGCTCGAACCAGCAACCTTCTTGCTGTGATGCGAACGTGCTACCCACTGCGCCACCGTGCTGCCCCTTATATTATATTATATTATATTATATTATATTATATTATATTATATTATATTATATTATATTATATTATATTATATTATTCATTTTTTCATTTTCTTTTCAGCTTAGTCCCTTCATTAATCAGGGGTCGCCACAGCGGAATGAACCATGGAAAAACACATTCTGTGTGATCGGCCCTGCTCATTTTAGAAAAAAGACCCTCATCTCACAGCACTTTCGGAAACAAAGCAGCATTAGTTACTTGGTCAAAAGAAGGAGGTCTTTGCTTGCGAGACCCTCGGCGTTTGAGTCCTGCAGGGACGTAAACGAGAGACAGATTCCCGGACAGATTGGTTTTGGCAAGAAAAGGCTGAGCTCTGTTGATTCATGTGAGGGCCAGGCTGGGGTTTCTGTACTCAGCGGGGTCTCCAGGGCCCCGCCGCTGACCTACATCACTAAACTATGCCTGTGAGACCCTGGAGGGCTTTTCCTGGCTCTGCGGGGTGAATCTGGCTAACCGGGGAAGACGTATATGAGGTTCTTTCAGAGGCCAAGAAAGCCGCAAGAAGCTATCAATCACAAGACGGAGAAACAGCAAAAGCTTAAAATAGAAGTCGTATCATATCTGAAATCTGGCATTAAAATTATTTACAATATAAACAAGCAGAGTCGTCTGCTGTAAGTACAAAAATATATATATATAATAATAATAATATTCATTCATTTACCTTTGGCTTAGTCTCTTATTTATCAGGGGTCGCCACAGCAGAATGAACCGCCAACTATTCCAGCGTATGTTTTACGCAGTGGATGCCCTTCCAGTCACAACCCTGTACTGGGAAAGACCCATACACACTCATTCACACACATACTCTACGGCCAATTTAGTTTACCCAATTCCCCTTTAGCGCATGTGTTTGGACTGTGGGGGAAACCGGAGCACCCGGAGGAAACCCACGCCAACACGGGGAGATTATTTATTTATTTATTTATTTTATTAGGCATTTATGCATTTTTGCTATGTTTAGTTGCAAGAAGCTATCAGTCACAAGATGGAGAAACAGCAAGGGTCTTAAAATAGAAGTCGTATCATTTAAAATCATTAAATAATTAAGTAATTAATCATTTAAAGACATTAAAGTTATTTACCATATAATCAACCAGAATCATCTGCTGTAAGTGAATTTGAAAAAAATTAATAATAATAAAATAGATAAATGAATATTACGTTGCAATCTCTGAACTGCTTTATGCGTTTTGATGGTGTTTAAACACAATATCTTATGTAATTCTCCAAAGGGGAAGCTGACTGCTGGTTAACTGTTAGTTATTGTAGATTTATTTGGATTATATATTATTTTAGTTTTTGAAACTTTGAATAGGTTTTTATTTATTTATTTATTTATTTATTTATTTATTTATTTATTTATTTATTTGTAATAATAATGATGATGATGATGATAATGATGATGATATTATTATTATTATTATTATTATTATTATTATTATTATTATTGTGCGGCGCAGTGGCGCAGTGAGTAGAGCTCACACCTCACAGCAAGAAGGTCACTGGTTCGAGCCTCGGCTGGGTTAGTTGGCATTTCTGTGTGGAGTGTGCATGTTCTCGCTGTGTTCGTGTGGGTTTCCTAACTAAATTAAGTTAATTGGAAGGGCATTCGCTGTGTAAAACATATGCTGAATAAGTTGGTGGTTCATTCTTCTAAGGCGACCCCTGATTAATAACGGGACTAAGCCGGAAAGAAAATGAATGAATGAATGAATTATTATTATTATTATTATTATTATTATTATTATTATTATTATTATTATAGTTTTAGGTATTTATGCGTTTTCGCTATGCTTATTAGTTTTGCTATTAAATTTATGATGTTGTTGTTGTTACCAAGGTAACATTCATCATTTTCATTTTCATTCAGTATTTGTATTTTATGACATTTCAGTGTCACTTCAATTAACATCAATATATTTTTTTAATTTTCAGTTCTTTGAAATGTTTTTACATCTTTATATAATTTTATTGTTAAGATTTTATATTGCATATATTTTAAATATGACTTCTTTACTGTGTTTTACACCATAAATTATTTCATTTTGACTTTACTTAATCAAATTCAACAAAAAACAATGTCCAATAGTTTTACTTAGCCATAGGAAGACAAACAGTGCACAGTTGGTAAAATATTAAGACTTTTCATAATGTATCTGTAATGCAATGTTTTTGTTCATTTGTTTTTCTTTTGTTTGTTTTCTTTTCACTTAAGTTCAAATTAATTAATTGATAGATAGATAGATAGATAGATAGATAGATAGATAGATAGATAGATAGATAGATAGATAGATAGATAGATAGATAGATAGATTGATAGATTGACTGATTCATTGATTCATTGATCGATCATCTATCTATCTGTCTGTCTGTCTGTCTGTCTGTCTGTCTGTCTGTCTGTCTGTCTGTCTTACTTACTTACTTACTTACTTATTTATATTTAATAAATATTACACATGTTATTTGGTGGTGGTGGTGGGGGAAGGGCATCTAAAACTAATTGTAAACAACAACAAATAATTGTGTTGTGAAATACATATATTAAAAGTATAATTTTTTTCCCCTTCATCCTTAATTATCAGACTGTTATGGCAGTTAAGCAGGACTGGTTTGATCCTATATTTTTTTGACATTGTACTGACATCTATTTTAATACATCTCTTGTCAATCTCATTTATTTATTTATTCTTTAAATCATCTGTGACTTGTGGCGTTTCAAAGATATACTGAGTGGTATAAATGATGTTCTAACATGGAAACAAATGAGTGCTTATGAAGATAAACCCCGCAGTGATGTTTTTGCAGGCATTTGCGGCTCATTTTTGCATACCTGTAAAATTAATGAAAATTAATGATGTTGTTTATCATTGTCTCGCCTGTCAGCCGTCTTTCTTTTTTTCACAGCACAGGTGCAGGGTGTAGAGAAAATGTCACGCTCCAGATGTACAGAAAAACACCACTGAAGCAGGACAAAAAAGCAAAGAAGATATTAAAAATGAAAACAGCCAATAACCCAATAACCTATGAACTGAAATGATTCGCTTTCGTTTAGTAGTGTATCTGTGTATGCAAAATGGTACAAATACAATTTGAAATGGTAAATGAACATAACACATAGACAAAAATGTTAATGTTAAGTTATACATATAGATTTAATCATTTACAAATGCATTTAAAGTATTGCTTTTAAAATATCTACTTTGCTTTTGTGTATTTTATTAAATTAAATAATTAGTTAATTTATATAAATATATATATAAACATATAAATAATAAATATATATTTAAATGTATATATAATATGGCGGTGCGGTGGCGCAGTGGATAGTGCTGTCGCCTCACAGTAAGAAAGTCGCTGCTTCGAGCCTCGACTGGGTCAGTTGGCGTTTCAGTGTGGAGTTTGCATGTTCTCCCCGTGTTCGCGTGGGTTTCCTCCGGGTGCTCCGGTTTCCCCCACAAGTCCAAAGACATGTGCTATAGGGGAATTGGGTAAGATAAATTGGCCGTAGTGTATGTGTGTGAATGGGAGTGTATGGGTATTTCCCAGTGATGGGTTGCGGCTGGAAGGGCATCCGCTGCGTAAAACATATGCTGGATAAGTTGGTGATTCATTCCACTGTGGCGACTCCTGATTAATAAAGGGACTAAGCTGAAAAGAAAATGAATGAATAATAATGTTTTTATTTGTATTAGTTAATTTTTTTAAAGGGCGTCGCACACTGGTTTTCTTAGTCCCTTTATTCATCAGGGCTTGCCACAGCGGAATGAACCGCCAACTTATCCAGCATATGTTTTACACAGCGGATGCCCTTCCAGCTGCAACCCAGTACTGCAAGTACTGGGAAAAATTCATACACACTCATTCACACTCAAACACTACGGCTAACTTATTTTTTAAATTCACCTATAGCACATGTCTTTGGACTGTGGGGGAAACCGGAGCACCCGGAGGAAACCCACGCCAACACGGGGAGAACATGCAAACTCCACACAGAAATGCCAACTGACCCAGCCGGGACTCGAACCAGTGACCTTCTTGCTGTGAGGCGACAGTGCTAACCACTGAGCTACCATGTTTTTGTACCACCGCTTTTTATTCTTATCTAAAAAAAAAGGAATAAAAAAAATTACTACTCTGAAATTATTTGATTGCAAATGTTCTCCACAATCCTCCTGTTTAATGTATTGCTCTATATATTTTGTATAGTTACACCTGAGCAAATGAAAGTCATTGTTATGATAAGGGGCGTGGCATTACATTAAACACACTCGATGTGATTGGCCAAACAAAGCACAAACTAACCAATCAGAGCTCATATCGTGTTTCAGAAGGAGGGGCTTCAGTGAAACAATAGGGGAGCTGCAATAATGTGAAATACCGGATGTGAAAGGTGGAAAAAAAAGCGATGAATTTAAAACTTCGTTAAAAAGCAGCTTAATAGGATCCCTTTAATATGAACTTTTGCTTTTATTCGAGTGGCTTTGTTCCTGAAACATTTTCATAAAAATGAATAAACGAGTAGTTAGTATCTGATGAGCAGGAACATTAGCATGCCGACATGTTCATTAAAGCTAAAAATGTAGCTCTTTACTGACTCCCTGCGTATGACAATTAAGTTGTGAAGAAAAATGAGATTGGTATGCGTTTTTTTTTATACATGCTCTATATCAAGTGTGTGTGTGTGTGTGTGTGCATTTGTGTTGTTGTGGTTGTGTTTGTGTGTGTGTGTGTGTGTGTGTGTATAGGTTTGTGTTTTTTGTATGTGTGTGTGTGTGCGTATGTGTGTGTGTGAGTGAGTGCATCCTTGCATGTTTGTGTGTGTGTGTGCATGTATAGGTTTGTGTGTGTGTGTGCGTCTGCGTGTGTGTGTGTGTGTGTGTGTGTGTGTGTTTGTGCATGCGTGTATAGGTCTGTGTTTTAATGTGTGTGTGTGTGTGTGTGTGTGTGTGTGAGTGTGCCTGTGTATGCGTGTCCATGTGCATTCGAGTTTGTGTGTGTGTGCGTGTGTGTGCACGCATGTGGGTGTGTACTTTACTTCCTTTTACTGTATCTGATCCTCATGTGATCTCTCCAAAACACTCAATATACAGTATAACATTTGCTTCAAATATATTTACATTACTCATTTTTACCGCGTGCGTCAGAGAACGGTCTATATGCATAATTCACACACGAACAAAACTCAATCCTCCCCCAATAATACTGACACTTTTCATTAGCATTATAATCCGCCGACAGCTGATTATGTGTATATGATTTATAAAGCATAGACGCTCTACATGAAGAGCAATGAGAAACAACTACTGTACTGTATACTGCTGTGATCAACTCAAAGATTAAAGAGCAGTACGCTTCTTTAGATTTCACAAACTGAAGACGTATGATAAAATATGCGGCCCCTTCCTTGGATATATATTTTAACAGTGTCTGTGGGATTTTTTTCTTCCTTTTTACATGTCATTCTATTTTATTTCATATTCCATTAGTCTGACTGAAATTCATTTGATGGTGCTGCATCATTACTGTATTGTACTGTATTGTATTAAACATAATTACTGTAATGGTTTTGGTGATCTTCTGGTTGGGGGGAGGGGGGACATTTAATAAATATGCATGTTGTAGACTATTAGGGTGCTTTCACACTTGGTTCAATTGCCTGGCGCGTACCCAAGTTCGTTTGTCCCCCCTTGCCATTTTCTCGGTTGGTTTGTGTTCACACAGTCTTTTTTCCTTCTGAACCCCGGTACGCTTGCGTCATCAAGCTGCTGTTGTGTGTACGGCTGTTGCTAGGTGACAGCCATGAAAGCAAAGCGACAAAATGGAAAGACGTCAGCACATCGCGGCCGTTTGAGTCTTCTGGTTTTGGACATACAGAAAGCGACTCGCGTCTGTCTGCCGCAAAAATATTATAAATGTTCAGAACATCACGCGACGTCTGCAGAAGCTGTTTTTGGAGGAGACAAGCAGACATTATCATTGTGTTTGCCCTGGCTCAGTCCCACTCGTCACCAAGGTACAGTAGGTGATACACAGACACACACACACACACATACACACACACACGCACACACACACGAATGAAAGTTATAAAAACGATAGTTTGTTGTACAGTTGGCGGTTCACTTCCGTTATTTGGTATGATTGCATTCATACCAGAAGTAAACCGGACCAAGTTCGAGCCTACCGTACCCCAGACCACCTCTTTCAGGCGGACTCGGAAACGGTTCACGGGTGTGCACCCGAGTTCAGAAGACACATTCACACTAGCTAAACATATCGCACTCTGACATCAAACGAACCCGGGTGCGGACCAAAAGTGCTAGTGTGAAAGCACCCTTAAGGGCCTTATCATACACCCGGTGCAATAAGGTGCAAGACGTGTTTGGCACAATTTGTTGGTATTTTCAGACCAGCGCAACCCTAATTTTCACTTTTTGCTCCACGTTGTTTAAATAGCAAATCCATTTGGGCCACTTTGTGGACTCATGAGTGTTCTAGTCTAAAAAGGAAGTGTGTTAAGGTGCATTGTTGGCACGTTGCTATTTTGAGGAACTGAAATAGACCTCACCATTGACCAACTGAAAGCAGGTCTAAAGTCCAGGTCAGAGCGCGTTAGTTATGCACCTATGCAGGTCCAAAACGCTTACACATTGCTTAATACACACAGGATGTACAGGAATACACAAATATCATTCATTCATTCATTCATTCATTCATTTTATTTTCGGCTTAGTCCCTTCATTAATCAGGGGTCGCCACAGCGGAATGAACCGCCAATCTATCCAGCATATGTTTTATGGAGCGGATGCCCTTCCAGCTGCAACCCATCACTGGGAAACACCCATACACTCTCATTTACACACATACACACTACGGACAATTTAGCTTACTCAATTCACCTATAGCACATGTCTTGGGACTGTGGGGGAAGCCGGAGCACCCGGAGGAAACCCTCGCCAACACGGGGAGAACATGCAAACTCCACACAGAAATGCCAACTGATACAGCCGAGGCTTGAACCAGCGACCTTCTTGCTGTGAGACGACAGCGCTACCCACTGCGTCATCGCGCCGCCTTACACAAATATCCTTACATATGAACAAATTCAAGGATTAAAATGTTACAAAAATTATTATTTTCTACATAAATTTCAAAACCACAACCTCCATGCCTTCTTCATGTCGGGGGGGGGGGCTTTTTTGTAGCTTATTCATGACAATCTGCATTTGTAGAATGTTATTATTAATTATTAGCAAATATTATTTATTATATGCATATTTATATCTGTTTTGATAAAAACACATTTAGATTTGTCCACCTGTCGGGTTTTGGAGACGTCTGCATCACCATATGGGGGCATAAGAATAGGACGTGTGTTTGGATATAACTCAGTTTATTGACCACACTTCGTTATTATTGTTCATTTATTCGTTTGCTGGAAATTAGAACTGAATTTGAAACAAATCTTTGCGCTTAACAAACTAAATTAAGTATGTAGGCTAATGGATGTCTTCAGTGGAGTGAGTAAAACACTGTTTCCTTGTCCACGAAAGTAAAGGAATAAAGACTAGAAGTAAAGTAAAGAGAAAGTAAAGATACCGAATGGAGGAGGCTGGTTCTTTATCGTCGCGCTGCAGATGCTCTGTTTAACTGTTTTCTCGCTAGTGAAGCGTTCAGTTTTTCCACTTCCAAAGTCTGCCATGTAAATAGTAAATGTGCCATGATGCGACGCAACTGACTCTTAAAGGGAATGGGAGACAAGACTCTGATTGGTTTAATGCACGTTATGCTCAAAACACACCTAGAACTCATTAAGAGAAAATAAGCACAACTCTGTTAGACCATGGGCCGGGGTGCAGACTGTAGTTTTTCATCCTTAAAATAGCAAAAGTGGATTCGGACACAACCTTAGTGCTTTTGGACCATGAGCTTTAGACTTTGCACCTAGATCGTTAAAATAGAGCCCTATGTGTTATGTTTTCACAAACATTCTATAAATTAAGTAAGAAAGAAAAAGACAAAAGAGCAGAGCGTCTGACAGGCCAAAGATGATCGACTCTGACCACAATCTCGCCTTCTTACCTTGTCAAAACGCAAGCGATGACAAGGTCAATCCCCGTGCCAGGCCTCATCTTACTCACTCTGACATTGAAGAGCCTTTCTACCTGATTTCTCGCAATTTGGCTCCAGTTTCCCAATTCCCAACCCATTTAGTGAGGCAGACATGCTTGAACCCACAAGCTGGGGAAAGATTTTCCTGGAGATAAGCATCTGATTAATGTGTGTGTGCGTGTGTGTGTGTGTGTGTGTGTGTGTGTGTGTGTGTGTGTGTGTGTGGGTGTGTGTGTGTGTGTGTGTGTGTGTGTGTGTGTGTGTGTGTG
>CAIGQV010016298.1:8850714-8864535 GCA_903798115.1 Danio jaintianensis
TAAAATAAAATAAAATAAAATAAAATAAAATAAAATAAAATAAAATAAAATAAAAAATAAAAAAAGTTCTTTAAATTGTTAATTAAATAATAAAATAAATATAATATATATACATATATATATATATATAAAATATTATTATTATTATTATTTTTTAATTAAATTAAATTAAATAGGTGTTGCGCATCTTGAGTTCTTTAAATTCTTAGGTAAATAAAATAAAATAAAATAAAATAAAATAAAATTAAATTAAATTAAATTAAATTAAATTAAATTAAATTAAATTAAATTAAGTTGGTGTTGCGCATCTTAAGTTCTTTATATTATTAGTTATTCATTCATTCATTCATTTTCTTTTCGGCTTAGTCCCTTTATTAATCAGGGGTCGCCACAGCAGAACGAACTTATCCAGCATATGTTTTACACAGCGGATGCCCTTCCAGCTGCAACCCATCACTGGGAAACACCCATACTCTCATTCACACACATACACTACGGACAATTTAGCTTACCCAATTCACCTATAGCACATGTCTTTGGACTGTGGGGAAAACCGGAGCACCCGGAGGAAACCCACGCCAACACGGGGAGAACACGCAAACTCGAACTGGCTCGAACCAGCGACCTTCTTGGTGTGAGGCGACATCGCCACCCACTGCGCCACCGCGCCACCCTAAATTATTAGTTAAATAAAATAAAATAAAATAGGATGATTTAACCCTTTTCAGTTTGAATTCAAAACATACAAGTATGTGATTCATTGTCCCAATATATTTGATAGACAGTTGCTACACTAAAGCATTTCTACGCAGTTGTTACTAGCTGATTGGTTGCTACATTATGCAGTTTTGAGGTGCTCTGCATGGTTGCTAGGTATTCTATATAGTTGCCAGTGTGCTGCTAGGATGTTCCTATAATATTCTGGATGGTTGCTAGGTGGTTGGTTGATTGAAGCTTGCCTGTTGCTAGGGTACTCCGTGTGGTTGTGGTGAAGTCATGTCATCCCACTTTTAGTTATATAGCACAGGTAAGCATCGTAAATTCTAAATGAAATCATGGTGGGCTGTCAATTAAAGTGATGCTTCTTTATCCTCTTGTTTCTCATATTGTAGTTACAGTGTATGTGTTTAGTAATGTGTGCATATAGCTTCCATAGTGTTCTCATATACTTACATGTATGTATGGTATAGGTAGCAAATAATTGTTTTGATTGCTATATAAATCTTGGGATTTAATGTAAAGCTTTATAGAGTCTTGAAAGTGTGTTTGAAAGTTGCTTCCTGATTTCTAGGACATTGCTAGAAAGTTGTTAGGGTATTGTGACTTGTGACTATGGGGTTGCTCAGGTCAGCTCTGGCTGCCTTTGTAATATATTGCTGGGGATTCTCTTTGTTTACTCTTTATCTTGATAGATGGAGTTTTAGTGGAGATGGAAAACATGCTGAGAAGTTGGAAGTAGATTTTGAGGATTTTCTTTGTCAAGGCGACATAATAATCCACCACATAGTAATGCCAAATGACAGTGGTTTAATCAAATTCAATAGCTGCATCTTATCTAAGCCACTTTCACATCCTCTGTACAATATTCACACAGTTTAAGTTCTGCTATGCCGCTCTCCGCAAAGTGACACGTAAGGCAAAAAATTACAGCTGTATTATAGCTCACCTCCCTTCACACTTTAAAACTCAATTATAAGTTTACAAGGAAAACAAGTGGCTGGCCTCCTTTCAGTCGTCTGGTTTAAATTAGCTGTTTGACTTGTGCTACATTCTGTTGTTCAGATTTCATACTGTATTACTTCTGCCTTTACTACTCATTTGCATACACCGTCACACAGCAGAATTTCCCCGAAAATGTCCAACACGGGGGTGGAGTTCACTTGTGTTTTATGAAAGCTTTGTTTACTCTAAGAACAGTTTGTTTTTTGTGTTTTCTTTGTACTGAATGATTGCTTTAGTACACAAACAAATGTGAGGCAATTAAAGGAAACAAAGATGCAGTCAGTTTAATAGCACAATGATGGACATTATAAATGAAGAAAGGTGAGTTTTGTGTTTTATATCAGTGTTTATAATAGCTATGATGAGCATTTGGGATAGCGCTTGCTGATCAGCGCAGTCTAAATTATAATGCAGTCTAATAAATAAAGGCGTAACAGAAATTGCATTATCATTATTGTTTAGTCTACACTCAAATATGAATTCTGCTGTTTGTTTAAAGGGCACCTATGATGAAAATCATCTTTTGTAAGCTGTTTGGACAGAACTGTGTGTAGGTATAGTGTGTCCACAGTCATAATGAGGTGATATAAAGACAATAAGTCTTTTTTTTTTAAATTTCTGAAGTTAAAATAAGATCCAAATCCCTCCCATTGTGAGGCCGACCGCAACGTGACATAGGAGTAAGGTTTCCCCGCCCACTGAATTGATTGACAGTCGCGTATTAACATGTCTCCATAGTAACGTGTATAATCATATCAACAAGACAGGACGTGCACAAAGCAATGGGATCAGTTAAGCTCGCTGTGATCATCAATCATCATCAAATGGGATCAAGAATGAGTTTTACAAGTTTAAAACATTTTTAAAACAGTGCATGTTTGTAATAAAGATGGTAAAATTAATGTAACTCATCACCACAGCCGCGTGTCAGTACAATTATAGAAGAAGACGCTTCAATCCCAGTTTGTGAACGTTAAATCAGGTTTATTTTGTACATTAACATAACAGATATCCATACAGCAGTGGATATTAACGTGTATCCTGTCACATTTGCATGCAAAAACAGTGAAAAGTTAAACGCCCGCTCTTTGTGTGTGTGTGTCCGTGTGTGCGTGAACTTTGTAACGACATTGTGTGTGACTCATTGAAAGGAGAAGAAAATTCCAACGTTCTAAAAGGTATAATAAATAATCTGATGGGTGTTTTGAGCTGAAACTTTACAGACACATTCTGGAAACACAAAAGACTTATATTAAATCTTGAAAAAGGGGTAAAATAGGTGCCCTTTAAACCAGTGGTCCTCAAACCACCAATCCGTGGATCAATTGGTACCGGGCTGCACAAAAAATCATTATTAATTAGGGCATCTTTTTTGGTCATGCCCAAAGCTTTTTGAGTTTTGGAGCGAAATTTTCAGTTTCTACTCTAAGGCTTACTCTTGTGACCTTGCCCCTGATCCAGCGATTGCTGTTTTTGGTTGGTCTGACTCACTTCATGGGTTCAGTCATCAAATTAAAAAAGCTGTCCAATATGGAATGGTGATAGCAAAAAAAATTATTCTTTGTCTATGGAAAAATGCATCAAAACCACTTTTTAAATCTTGGCTTTCAGAATTTTCTAGCACTTTACATTTAGAGAGACTAAGACACAATCTATCTGATAACATTGCTGGCTTCGAAGCCACCTGGAAACCCTTTTTTAATTACCTGTCAAATGCCAAGGATAACAGTTTAAAGGTATAACCCTGTCATTGTCTGCAAGATCACCATGTTGCCTGTACCCACTGGCCTAGATATATATGTGTAACATTGTTGACCCATGTATAATACTGGAGGAACTGATATAATAATGGTTTTAAAATATATATATATTTTTTCTGTCTTTTTTTTTTTTTTTTTTTGGTTTGTTTTGTTTGCATTTCTTTTCTGTCTTTATAATTGTTGTCGCTTTTTGTATTGCTCTGTGTTGCTTTAAGGTCAAAATAAAAATATAATATTAAAAAAAAACAATTATTTCCTTTTTATTTATTTATTTATTTTAAGTCTGAACGATCTTTTATTTAGAAAAATGACCGTATTCTCTCGCTTACATCTCGGTCACTTGAGCGCCCAAATGTAACCCACAAGCAGCAAAATGAGCAAGAAACAGACGTCTTTGGAAAGTTTCTTTGCTAAGGGACAAAAGGCCCAGTGAAGGACCCACGAACTGCCAAGGAATAGATCTGCAACCCATTTGTCAACAAATCAGGTGAATCCACCATGTCTGTGGAAGAAGATCAACTGCTGGAGATCGCAAATGACAACGGCCTTTTAGGGGCCGTTCGCATATCGTGTCTTTTTTAGAGTTCGCGTAAGTTCGTTATTTCCAATGGAGGTGCGCGAGCGGCGTACACACAGTTGAATGAATGCCGGGAGTGCACCGTGAGTCACGTGATAAGAACTGACCGATCAACTTCAGTTTGTATGGAATATACACATTTCGGTAGATTAATTATCTCAGAACACGCAAACACTGCAGTGATTTGTAATTTAATCCATAAACAAAACTTTCAGAGTGACAGCAATGTTTTGTCAGCTTGTCAACATCTGACAAAACTGTTGATAGTCGCCTAGCAACCTTTGAACCACCGCCCGGTCCGCGGTAAAATTGTCAAGCGTTGACCAGTCCTCGGTGATAAAAAGGTTGGGGACCCAACTTATTTAAAATGAGCTGAAGCATCACAATTCTTGAGTTTTTTAAGTTATTAAGTTATTAAGTTAACTTTATAGGTTTGTGTTGGGACCAGTGTTGGGTGTAATTAGTTACTGTAATTAGATTACTTTTCCGTAGAAAAAAGTAAAGTAAGGGATTACTTTTCATTTTCAGGTCATTTAATTAAAGTTACTTATAATGTACGTGTTTAAAGACTGTACATAAATTCAACAGTTCTGGATCAATCAATCAAGAGAAGCAGAGTAATTCATTTATAAAGTAGACTGAACATGCTTGAGAAACTATGACCAGAGTCAGAAATATTGTATGCATGAAATATTGTGTGTGTGTGGGGGGGGGGGTTTACATGTACCCCTCATCCAGCTTTCCTCTAAGAAGTCTCCCTTCAAAATTGCATGCAAAAATGATTTAGGTGGTCCTGTCGGGGATGCGTATAGTAAAGAAGGATGGAACTGAAACACTTGTGCGATTAAGCACAGATCAACGGCTTAGTTAATTGTCTGCATAATCTTGTAAATCGGCAACGCTCTAATCAACGCATAGCATGCTGCTTCTGGAATGAGTGATGTGAGAAAGAGAAACTAGTCTAGTTTTTTTTTTGCCAATGGCAACCAGGAGAGATGAGAAAACGAGAAAACTTGGGAGGATGGAAAATAAATTAAGAGGGAGAAAAAAATACAAATCTTACAGTGAGATCATCAAAGGAGTTGTTTAATATGCGTGATGTATTCTTGATGGCTGGGGTAAACCCTTTGTGTCTCATTAAGTGATTTTTCGGGGAGGGTTTTATAGTCTTTGCATGCAAGTGATCACTATTGCATGAGTGATGTGGAAACCTCCTACTATGCATGTATGGAAAAAGCATGTTTTTGATGGATGCAAGCAACTGGAGGAATGGAGGAAACTGGAGTATCTATGAATGCTGATAAATTTGTAATCTCACATATCTTAGACCATCATTGGTCCCAACACAAACCAGACCACATGACAACCTCAAAATATTATGCAATTCTGAGTCTGCCTCACACAGGTGAGTGGTCTTGACAAACCACCTGTAGAAAACACTCTTCTCTCTCTCTAAAGAAAAAAAGAAAAACTCCCCCCTTACCCCTCCCTCCTTACCAGGGTATATTCAGGAATCAAAGAGTGAAATTCATTACATTTTAAGACCATTTTTAAGACTCTTTCCATACATGTTAAGACCTCATCACCACATTAGGTATTAAACAGTAACATTGGCGACATTTTAACTTACAGTATATTTACTAAATACTAATGATAATGTAAGAAACACTGTCGCCTTACATAATAATGTAAGAAACTAACCCTAAATGAAAACATTATTCATTTACTGAATAAAAATGCTAATCCAGTAGGTGGCGTCTAAAGCACAGCAGAAATAATGGTGTTGCCTTGGTTACTGCAGTAAACAAAGCAGCGACGTCAAATCTAGCAGGATTAACTGCACAGCATCCCAATATTCGCAGATTCAATTTATGCATTGTACAATCAATAATAATTAGGGGTGTGACGAGACGCTTACTCCACGAGATGAGACGAGATACGAGATTGGGTTCACGAGAACGAGACGAGATTTTTACAGTATTTTTAAGAAATCTTCAATGATGAAATACATGAATGGAAAATATTTTATTAAACTGAAAAAAAAACTATTTAGGTGCTTTTTTTAAATCAACAATGAATGTTATTTTACTTCTATTTTAATGAATTCTGTGCAGTACAGGACAGGCAAGCACTGCTAAACATTTGCTAATATATTAATGGAAAATAGGTTTTTTATTCAACTGAAGAAAAATCACAAAATGTAAAACAATTCCGGTGCTTTTTTTAAATCAACTTGTAATGAATGTTATTTTACATTTATTTTAATGAATTGTGCCATAAAGGACATGCAAACGCTAAATATTTAGCTATAAACTCTACTGACTAGCTTCTTCCCTGTACAGTTTCACATGAGAATCGAACTCCTTTCCACAAATTGAAAAAAAATGTATGTAATAATGTCATTTTTGGTTTTTAATTTTTCAGCAGTTTCACTTTCATTCACCAACAGCTTCAGTTTTTTTCTGGACAGCATAAACGTGTGTTCGGTGATGATGATAAAGACAACGATGGCTGTATGTGTCTCCAGGAGTTCACTGTGTGTGTGTGTGCGTGCACACTCGGAGGAGATGCGTGTCTGTGGTCCTTTACTGACTCGATGGGTGCAGAGAAGTGTCAAACAGCTGAGTGTGTATGGCTTATCTTGTAACAGAATGCAGCTAAAAGTCCTACACAACGGTAATAGTTTGATTACGTCGTTTACATGTCTGTACTGAAATAGGAATACTCTACATGTTTTAATTTGATTAGTGTTTATGATGATTATGGCTTTAAGCATATCTAAAGTGCTATTCCATCGTATGTTATGAGCCGTGGTTAATGCGTGTGGCTGCAGTTGTAGCAGCCTCTGCTTTTGGACACGGCAACCCTTGAACTCCGGTGAAGAAAAAAATCGCTTTCATCACACTTACCTGTGTGATGAGTGACGCGCAACTCTGAGGCCAGCCTGTCAGGTGTGTGCAAAGCACTTGATGTGCGGTTCTAATCCAATCCTGCCTCCAATCTTCAGTGCTAGATTCACCCTCACGCTCCATCATAACATCACAACTCACGAGACATCTCGATTTAGTCTTGCGAGATCTCGTGGCCCGAGATCTTGTCACATCCCTAATAATGATACCTTGCAAAATAGCATTTAAAACTTTTTAATACTTTTTAAGGGCCTTCAATTTCTCTAAATTGATTTATCAGCTTTTAATACTTTTTAACACCCCACGGACAACCTGCTTACTCTAGCACTTAATTCTCTGAGCCCTTTGTATAATCAGCACTTCTTGTGTGTATTGCCTCTTCTTGTTGAATCGCTGAATGCCTCCTTAATTGTATGTCACGTTGGACAAAAGCGTCTGCTAAATGACTAAATGTAAATATGTAAACACATTAGCGCTTTGTTGGCGTTTTGCAATGCAAAGGTCAAAGCCAGTGTTTGATTCCCAGCGAGTGCACATACTGATCCAACATATCTACTTTGAATTCACTTTAAAGCGCCTGCCAAATGAATAAATGTAGGAGCAGACAAACTGTGCAATGCATGCTGGGAGAATGGCAGGTTTGAAGACAGATGCTCTTGAGTTGACCACTGTCTTCCAACCTGTTAATGAGAACTTCTGCATGTGGCGGACAGTCGGAGTCAACAGGAAGCCGCAGATGGATGTTCTTCCTGTGGTGTAGAAAAGCTGCCGAATGAATTGGAGGCGCACATACTATACACTCGCAGGACACTTTATCAGGTACAACTGTTCCAACCAGCCCCTTGCAAGACTGCAACTCAATGCACTTATGAATGTAGATGTGGCGAAGTTGGTGGACTTCAAACCGAGCATCAGAATGGAGAAGAAAGGGGATTTAGATGGATTTGGATTTGGCATAGCTTTTGGTGTTTTTCAGGACAATATTTAGTCGAGACTAGGGTTGTCACGATACTGGAATTTGGTACCAATCGATACTGAACTTTTAAAAACGTCCATTTCCCACTAACATTTGAGTGTTATTGAGCACGTTCCTAAACAGCGACGAAAAGAAAATGAATGAATAATAAAATAAAATAATAAAATAACGTAAAATAAAATAATAACAAAAACAATAATAATAAAAACTAAATATAAAAGCATGAAATAAATGGAATAACTATTGCAGCTGCACAAATATGTCATTTAGTAGGGTCAATTATTATGTCATTTTGAAAAGAAATATGGTCATGGTTGGAAGTTAACCTTTAAGAGTGTTTCAATACCATTTACTTTTAATCAGTTTTTTTGTTTTTAATGATTTTATCTGGTTTGGATTTTGAAAAGACGCAGCTTCCACTACATGCACACAGGCCTTGACTGCTGACACTTTGCTTAATGGAGACCCTTTTGAAATTTCACAAGGAAAAGTACATCATTACTACATATGCAAGAGTTTGAGCATCAGACAGCATGCCAACTGAGCGCTTATGGCCCAAATGATAAGCATTACAAAATAAATTAAAAATCTGAAAGCTGGCTGAAAACTCCAGTCTTTTCTGGGAGTCAGTTCATAACTCAAGATCGTTCCCTAAACAGCATGTCAAAAAAAAACAGCTGTGATTGGTTGCTTTGCATGCCAGTCCCTTTTCACTTAAGTGGACAGTACTTGACCATAATAACCTGCAAAATAGTCCAGATTTTGTTCCAATCTAGTGAAAAGTCCAGCTTGGTGAGTCTAGTGACCCCTCTTAACAGCTTGCCCCATCTCATTCATTCATTCATTCATTCATTCATTCATTCATTCATTCATTCATTCATTCATTCATTTATTTATCTATCAGTTCGTCAACAAGCACAGCAAGTCAATAAAATGCTTCACACAGTATAAAAACATGCAGATTTTTTAGTAGTAAAAAAAGTAGCAAATTATATTTTAAATTGTACAATAAATAAAAATAAATTAATTAATTAAAAATAAATAAATAATAATTAATAATAATAATAATAATAATAAATAAATAAACATCGTTTAATAGGAAATTTGTTGTGCAGAATTTGCACAGGTAGCAAATCATATTTTAAATTGTACAATAAATAAAAAAATAGATAGATAAATAAATAATTAAATAAATAAATAAATAAATAAACAAATAAATAAATAAATATAATAAATAAATAAATAAATAAATAAAACAACGTTTAATAGGAATAACTATTGCAGTTGCACAAATATGTCATTTAGAAAAGATATGGTAATGCTTGGAACTTTGAGAGCTGTCTGAAAACTCCAGTCTTTTCTGGGAGTCAGTTCATAACTTAAGATCGTTCCCTAAACAGCATGTCAAAAAAACAGCTGCGATCGGTTGCTTTGCATGCCAGTCCCTTTTCACTTAAGTGGACAGTACTTGACCATAATAACCTGCAAATTAGTCCAGATTTTGTGCCGATCCAGTGAAAAGTCCAGCTTGGTGAGTCCAGCTATCAAGTGACCCCTCTTAACAGCTTGCCCCACACTTCTGCATTTCTTAGCTGCGATTATGGCTCCAAACCTCTGGCAGATTGTGTCGGAGAGCGTCCCCGCACAGCAGAACTACAAGGACTGCCCTGCTGCCTCAGCCTGCCCATCCTTATGCATCGGCAATTACGGCATCTATTCTGGGCGATGTGACACATGCTCAAGAAATGTGGCTGGTATAATGAGCTGCAGCACTCCTAATGCACAGTCTGTCTTCTGAATGTTTTATTCAGCACTTCCACATGCAGCTAGCGAGAGTATATGATTAAAAGAAGATAATAAACTCTGCCATTTCAATGCATAAAAAAAAAAAAACGCCTCATGTTGTATTAAAATGCACAGTAATCAGGATGTTCTGACACAGGTGCCGTTTACACTTGTGCGTTTTCATTTCAAAATGCACACACTATTTTAAAAATGATTATTTGAAATTAAACTGGAGATGGCGATTCAGAAAAAGCTGCAATTCTCATGCACATCTTGTCAGGGAAAGACGGCTCTGTGATCAGTAGTAAATCTCCTCCCAAATTCAAGAAGTTCCCTCTTATGGGGAAACTGTAAATTACTTTTCATTCATTCATTCATTCATTCATTCATTCATTCATTTTCATTTCGGCTTAGTCCCTTTATTAATCTGGGGTCGCCACAGCGGAATGAACCGCCAACTTATCCAGCATGTGTTTTACGCAGCGGATGCCCTTCCAGCTGCAACCCATCACTGGGAAATAAATTACTTTTGACATTGGCAAACAAAGTTGTTTATTCACCTTTTTGGCACACGAAATATTCTTATGTTCTCTTTATATGATTACAGTTGAAGAACTGATGTAATGTACAGCCGGGAAAATAAGTATTGAACACGTCACCATTTTTGTCAGAAAACATATTTCTAAAGGTGCTGTTGACTTGAAAATTTCCTCGGATGTTGGTAACAACCAAAGAAATGCAAAGAAAACAAATCTAATTAGTTTACAAATACAGTTATGAGTAATAAAATGAAATCATGCACAGAAAAAATGTATTGAACACATGAAGAAAGGGAGGTGTAGTTGGGCAGTGAAAGCCCAGACAGCAGCTGAAATCTCTCAGTAGTTCTTCAGCAACCCTCTGCCCTTCATCAGTATAAATGAATATTAGCTGCTTCAGTCCAACATCTACATTAGCAGGAGGATGAAGATGAAACCAGGGCAGACATTTCAGCAAGACAATGATCCAAAACACAGCCAAGGAAACTCTCAAATGCTTTCAGAGAAAGAAAATCAAGCTGTAGAATGACTTGAATCCAATAGAAAATACAAAATAAAGCTCAGATTTGACAGACGAGGCCCACAGAACCATCAAGATTTTTACACTCTGTTGAAGTCTGTGAGAAACTCACACCTGAGCAATGCATGTGGCTTCATCCTCCATATGAGGCATCTTTAAGCTGCCATCACCAAAAAGCCTTTTGTATAAAATATTAAATACGTTTCAGTAGTTCAGCACATTCGGATATACTGCATCCGCCATTTGCCATTATCACATGACCTATGGCGTCCGCTGCACTAGACTATTTTTATTTTTATTTCATGGGATTAACGTAATTTGCTTAAACATTTTCATTAAATCGTTAACTTTATTAATGATTGTTTTACTTTCAAGTGATATGTGTATTGATCGGCAGTGTGTGGCTGTTTCTAAAACATACAATGCCATCTGATGGTAAAAACTAAGCTCAGAAATCACTGCAGAATCATTTCTAGATCCAAGGCATTGAGTTTTTGTCCCAGCCCTACTTTCATATGATCATTACACAACCGATAGACTGCATGTATGGATGCAAAAATATGTACAAGCCCAGTAAGCATAAATGGTCACGTATTATGCATTTTAGGCTGTATAGTGTGATTGGAGACCTTTTTTTCTCAAACATAGCAAAAACACCAACCTGAACATGGAGTTTTTTTCATCTAAAAAAACACAGTGTAAACCAAGCCTTAATTGTTTCTCACACTCACCAGCCACTTTATTTGGTACACCCTTGCTAGTATTGAGCTGGGCGTTCTTTTGCCCTCAGGACTGCCTTAATTATTTGTGGCAAAGATTCAACAAGATGCTGTAAACGTTCCTTGGAGATTTCGCTCAGTATTGACATGGAGATTTGTCGGCTGCACATCCATGATGCGAATCTGCCATTCTTGCACATCCCAAAGGTGCTCTAATGGATTGAGATCTGGTGACTGTGGAGGCCACTTGAGAACAGTGAACTAAATGTCATGTTCAGAAACAGGTTTGAGATGATTTGAGCTTTGTGCTATGTTATTCTGATGGAAGTAGACAACACAAGATGGGTCCACTGTGGTCGTAAAGGGATGGCCATGGTCAGCAACAATACTCAAGCAGACTGTTGTCTTAAAAATGTGTGCAGTTGGTGTTAAGAGTGCCAATAAAATCTCCCCCACACCATCAGCAGTGTGAACCATTGATACAAGGCAAGAGGGATCCATGCTTTTATGACAGCAAATCTAATATATGGACCACAAAACCACAAAACCAGTCTTATGTTGCATGGGTATACATTTAGCAATAGCCAAAAAATACATTGCATGGGTCAAATTTATTCAATTATTAACATAAATTATTAGAGTATCAAGTAAAGGTCATATTCTATGAACGTATTTTTCTATTGTAAATATATCAAAACGCCATAGCATTTCCAAGGACTTGATTTAAACAATGCTAAAGGTAATTTTTTAAGTATTTAATTTTTTTGGAACCTCAGATGCCATGTAGGTTTAGTGCAAGTTTTACTAGGAAGATTTAATATCATGTCACTCATCATGTCAGGACAATCATTTCCAACCAATAGCTGGATCTACAAGCTTCCGATTCAAGCTGTGGATGGGGCTACTGCCAAAGAAATCCTATATGTTCATTCATTCATTCATTCATTTTCTTTTCGGCTTAGTCCCTTTATTAATCTGGGGTCGCCACAGCGGAATGAACCGCCAACTTATCCAGCACATGTTCTACGCAGCAGATGCCCTTCCTGCTGCAACCCATCACTGGGAAACACCCATACACTCCCAACTCCCAAGCTTACCCAATTCACCTATAGCGCATATCTTTGGACTGTGGGGGAAACCGGAGCACCCGGAAAAAACCCACGCCAACATGGGGAGAACATGCAAACTCCACACAGGAATGCCAACTGACCCAGCGGAGGCTCGAACCAGCGACCTTATTGCTGTGAGGCGACAACGATATTATTATTATTATTATTATTATTATTATTATTATTATTATTTGTTATTATTATTTTTGTACAATTTAAAATATAATTTGGTACTTGTGCAAATTCTACTGCATATTTTTTTAATGCAATGTGAAGCATTTCTAGGGACTTTTGTTGTGTTTGCAATGCAACTGTGATGACATTATATAATAACTCAATCACATGTACAGCACAAACCCTAACCCAAGACTCATAATGAGCATCTCTACATATTGTACACACACACCATCATCCATTTGTACTTCAATGCGCTTCCCACAGAAACACAAATCAGCATTCCTCGTTTGTCTCCAAAAGCGTCTATGTGTTTATTTTTTGTAGCTGTGCACTTTTATCCGTGTCGTGTCAAGTGTGTGGCTGACTGTGCTCGCCAGTGATCAATATTTTCAGTGTGTGCCATAACAGGGCTCATCTTGCACATAATAAGCCCTGGGGTGAAAAAAAATCCATTCAGATTCCCTGCCGGAAACGTCTCCAGCTCAGCAGGGCCGGTGCTCACGCAGAAAACACTGATCTGGAAACAGTCACAGTGCACGTTTGACTGATAAAAGGCCGTTCGGGATGGCAGACCGCAGGAGACCCCGGTTGTAGGTCGCCCTTCATCTTTTTTTTTTTTTTTTGCCTTTCATCCTTCAATCTGCTGATAACTGTTTGTTGAAAACTGAAATAAATTGCATATTGCTCTTTCCATCTGACCTGATTTCAGTCTAGGTGAATACTTGAATTGAAAAAAAAAGTTTTCAGTGTTTCTTACTTTATTATTATTTTCTTTTTTGCTTTGAGGTCAAGGCAACTTTTTTTGTGTTTTTTTGCTATAATGATAAGTATAACAGCCTAGGGATTATACATATATATGCTCATAAACATTACTACTACTACTACTACTACTACTACTACTAATAATAATAATAATAATAATAAAATAATAATAACAACAACAACAACAATAATAATAATAATGATAATAATAATAAACAATATTATTATTATTATTATTATTATTATTATTATTATTATTATTATTA
>CAIGQV010016298.1:8921338-8933133 GCA_903798115.1 Danio jaintianensis
TGTGTGTGTGTGTGTGTGTGTGTGTGTGTGTGTGTGTGTGTGTGTGTAGTAATGTGAGTGTTAACATGCCTTCAGACACAGATGTTCATCAGCGGTGCTCAAACACACACACACACACACGCACACACACACACACGCACACACAGCCTTTCAGTGTGATGAAGTGTCTGAGACTCTGTCCACATCGATCCAGCATTAATTATCTGCTTTCTCTCTCTTTTAAGCAGAGTTCTGAAGAACATACAGTTATTCTATTGTATGCCGAGGTTAAGAGTCAAATAAACGGATTAACCCACAAGAGTAAGCTGATAGTCAAAGGATCACAGTTCTATTACTTTCTGTTCTACTGAATATCACTGATAATTTGCTGATAAATATATTTAAAAAAAAGTAATACATTAACTAAATTATAAATAATAAACAAAAATAAAATATATATTTTTAATAACATTAAGTTCAAAATTGATTTAACTAATTAATAAATGCATTTTATTATTTTATTTATTACTGTTGCATTTTGTTTATTACTGTTTACAATTATTTAATTGTATTATATACTACAATTTAATAAGGTATATCATATAATAAAATAGTTACATGTAATACAAATGTGTACACATCTAATATAAGACAACATAACATTTAATTAAATATTAATGTCTATTAAAATGATTTAATATAATATTATAGTAATATTTAATATTAAAGCAAAATAATATTAATGCCATTACTATATTTGTGTATATTATAATCTTATTAAGTTATAATATTTATTTATTTATTTATTTATTTATTCATTTATTCATTTATTCATTTTCTTTTCGGCTTAGTCCCTTTATTAATCTGGGGTCGCCACAGCGGAATGAACCGCCAACTTATCCAGCATATGTTTTACACAGCGGACGCCCTTCCAGCTGCAACCCACCACTGGGAAACATCCACACACACCCATTTACACACATACACTACGGACAATTTAGCCTACCCAATTCACCTATACCGCATGTCTTTGGACTTGTGGGGGAAACCGGAGCACCCGGAGGAAACCCACGCCAACACAGGGAGAACATGCAAACTCCACACAGAAACGCCAACTGACCCAGCCGAGGCTCGAACCAGCGACTTTCTTGCTGTGAGGCGAACGTGCTACCCACTGCGCCACCGTGCAGCCCTTCATTAATAATATACATTAATAATAATAATAATAATAATAATAATACATTTTATTTAAAGCGCCTTTCAAGAAACCCAAGGTCACTGTACAGCATATAAATACGTGTATATTATTATATATACACAATTCAATAATTAAAAAATAATAATAAACCGACAGTATAAAAATAGAGAAAATGATAAAATACAAGGACATGATACAGAATGTAGTATGCAGTTATAAAGAGTAAGTTATTTTGAACAGATGAGTTTTAAGTCTGGATTTAAACAGAGGGAGAGAGTCAATGTTGCGGATGTCAGGAGGAAGAGAATTCCAGAGTTTGGGAGCAGAGCGACTGAAAGCTCTGCTCCCCATAGTGCTGAGACGGGCAGAGGGAACAGACAGGTGAATAGAGGAGGAGGATCTAAGGGAGCGGAAATGATTGGTGATATGGAGGAGATCAGACAAGTAAGGTGGTGCGAGGTTATGGATGGCCTTGAATGTATGCAGGAGGATTTTATATTCGACTCTGGGTTTGATTGGAAGCCAGTGCAGATCTTGTAAAATGGGAGTGATATTGTGAAAAGAAGGAGTTTTGGTGATGATGCGGGCAGCTGAGTTCTGGACTAGTTGAAGCTTGTGGAGGGATTTCTGTGGAAGACCATAAAGGAGAGAATTGCAATAATCAATGCGTTGAGGTGACGAGGCTATGTACGAGGATAGAGGTGGTGTGAGTGGTGAGAGAAGAGCGGAGACGATTTATATTACGGAGATGAAAATATGCAGACTTAGTTATATTATTGATATGAGACTGAAAAGAGAGTGACCTGTCGAGGATGACACCCAAACTCTTAACCTGAGGAGAGGGGGAGACTGAAGTGCCATCTATAGTAAGGGAGATGGAGTCAGATTTAGAGAGTGTAGATTTGGTGCCAACAAGAAGAATTTCAGTTTTATCACTGTTAAGTTTTAGGAAATTTGAAGTGAACCAGCATTTTTTTTCAGAAAGGCAGTTATTGAGAGTGGAAAGGGGGAGTGGGGAGTTGGTCTTGCTAGAGAGGTAGAGCTGAGTGTCATCCGAGTAGCAGTGGAAGTGGATATTGAATTTACGGAAAATGTTGCCAAGTGGAAGCAGATAGATTAAGAAGAGAAGGGGCCCCAGGACAGAGCCCTGGGGAACACCTGTTGTAACTGGGGAGAACTGTGACCTGAAGCTTTTGAGTTGAATGAACTGAGTGCCCCCAGAAAGATATGAGTGAAACCAGTCAAGGGGGGTGTGAGTGATACCGATGGAAGATAATCTGTTGAGTAGGATGGAGTGAGATATTGTATCGAAGGCTGCACTCAGATCGAGGAGGATGAGAATAGTGATGGATCCAGAATCAGCTGCCATAAGGAGATCATTTGTGATTTTGATGAGTGCAGTTTCTGTGCTGTGACGGGACCTGAAACCAGACTGAAATTGTTCATAAAGGTTATTATGAGTGAGATGGGAGTGGAGTTGGGTAGCAACAATTTTTTCTAGAATTTTTGAAATGAAGGGTAAGTTAGAAATGGGGCAAAAGTTATTGAAATTATTGGGATCCAGACCAGGTTTTTTCAGAAGAGGGGTGACAGCTGCAGTTTTGAAATGAGAAGGGACAATTCCAGTAGTGAGTGAGGAGTGGATAATGGACGATATGAGGGGGAGCGGAGATGAAAGGCAGGATTTGACCAAACCTGTGGGAATGGGATCGAGCTGACATGTGGAGAATTTGGATTTCAAAATAAGGCCTGCAATTACTGGGGTATCAGGAAGTTGAAAGCTGGAAAATAGGAGACAGTGTACAGGTAAATCAGGATAAGAGAAAGGGGAAGAAACAGAGTTAAGGTATTGGTGAATATTATGATTTTTTTCATTAAAAAACAAAAATAGAGCATTACAAGTATCAGTGGAGTACATGTGGGGTGGGGGGGGGGGATCTGGGGGTTGAAGAATTTTATTAAGTAATGAGAAGAGAGTTTTTTGGAGTTGCCTTGGTTGGAGCTAATAATATCAGAGAAATACGTGGATTTGGATTGAATGATAGAGTCCTTATAAAGCAATACATGAGATTTGTACATTTCTTTGTGGATGGTGAGACCAGTTCTATGATAGAGACGCTCAAGTTGATGACCTTTAGCTTTCAATGAGCATAATTCAGGGGTGAACCAGGGTGCAGTATGAGAAACAGTGACAGACCGGGATTTCACTGGAGCGAGAAAATTGAGGATGTTGGATAAGTCATTGTTATACAGAGCAAGCAGATCATCTGGGGTGGATAAATTGTCCGTAATTAGAATGTTATCAGTACAAGAAACAAATGCGCTACACATTATATTACCTATAATGCTTTTGAATCAATCAAATATTTTATTGTTGTACACATGCAAAAAATATAAAGGCATGCATACATTAATAAAATCAATAATAATAATAATACTAATAATAATAATATTGTTGTTGTTGTTATGATGATGTTGATGAATATAATAATAATTATAATTATAATAATAATAATAATAATAATAACAATAATAATAAGAAGAAGAGGTATTATTATTATTATTATTATTATTATTATTATTATTATTATTATTATTATTATTAAGATAATACTAAATATTGTGTTTTAAGTATTAAAAAATAATTATTTAATTAACAATATCAATTGTATTCTTTGTATTAATTTTTTTCATTTTAAAAAGGACAAAAATGCACCATAACTATAGGTTGGAAAGTACAGCTTAGAAAGCGCAGATGTCCCCGTGTGCGCTCCATACTGTATTTCCATTCGTGTGATCCCCGGATCTGACTGTAATGTTTTTGAGGTTGTAATTCTGAAGTAGCATTTGTCATGCCAACTGTTTCTCAAAACAACCACAGATAGAAATAGCATTGTGCCGCATCAGGAGCCCCGTTCACTGCCAGCTTTGGGCTGCTGTGCAAATCCATGGCAGTCTGAATAAGTTTGCTTGCTTCGAAGCAGATTTTTGGAGAGATTTGAAGCTGGTCCGTGCTCGTGTCGTTTTGCCATCTGGGTTGGCTTCTTCTACTGGAGAGAGAGAGAGAGAGAGAGAGAGATAATGGAGGTAGATGAAATGATGCTTTCATTTTTGTTGCATCAATTCAGAGTTTTCAGTTATTTATTTGATTATTGGGTTACATTTTGCTTATTAAAATGTCACTGATATATAGAGTCATATATTTTATCGTTAAATTCTGTAAAATCCCCCAAAAAATTATAATAATAACTTAGATGTTAGTTTCAGTCTGTTAGTTTTAAGGATGTCTATTAGCTAGTGTGTTCCAAAACAGTGACAACATTCACGTTTAGAAAATAAAAAAATTATATAAACATACAAAGCTTGCAGTTTGTCACTTCTGCCTATATTCGCTCATTCTGAAAACGTAGCCCTACATACATTTCTGGAGATCGCTAATTATGTAGCCAGAAGTACGTATGGCTGCATTTCGTCTTTAAAACAAATGCTACGGGGCGGTATGACGTTGTTCCTTTTCATGGTAGCAGCTGACGGCTTACCGCTTATGGCTTTTCCGCTGTTATCAGTTTGTGGCTCGCCGCATACATCGGCGGACTTGAGACGCAGAGAGTAGTTGACAACAGGGTTCGAGTCCAGTGAAGAACGGTTCCAGAAAGCAGGTAAGACAAAAACAAAAGCCAAAAAATAAAATAAACAAGTAAATAACAGGGTGAGAATGTGGTAAAATCTAAAAACATGGTTAAAAATCAGGCGGCTGCGAGGGCTTTTCTTTTTCTGGATTGCTTTTGAAAACACTGTTGCTTGGGTTTAGGGAAGTGGGTGGGCGGTGGTCAGTCGGTGCTTTTGAAAACACTGTCGGTTGGGTTTAGGGAAGTGGGTGGGCGCTGGTCAATCGGTGCTTTTGAAAACACTATTGGTTGGGTTTAGGGAAGGAGGAGGGTGGGTCAGTCAGTCATTCAGTCAGTCAGTCGACAGCGGCCTCTGGTGAATTTACGTGAGAACAGCATGGCACTCGCGAGAGAAATTAGAGATTTGAAAAAGCGAACACAGGGGCCTCTGATGGATTCGCGAAAAACAAAAACAGCAAAAAAACGTTGCTCCTTGCAAATATGGGACATATTTGGTGCTCTCCAGAAATGTATATTGGGGTAGGTATTCAGAATGAGCCTGGGTTGCGAACAACAATTTTTTAAGTATGTTAGCCACGCTCAATACCTCAGATAGACGTAATCTGATAATTGAACTAAAAACAAACAGGAAGTGCATTTTCAGATTTAAATTTTAGGTTACAAATTTTAGGTTTTTTTTTTTCTTAATGACATGCACAGATGAATTGTTCACCACAAAACTAGCAAAGTGAGCTAACAAAATCATATATGTTAGTTTTGATTTCATTTTTACTTTAAGCTTGCATTTATAACCCTGGACATGCAGAGGACTCTCAGATGTGTCCTTTTATTGTTGCACGTGGAGATTTTTGAAGCATTGAAGCATGTCATGTGTCCATCATGTTCGCAGGCTTTCAGCCCAATCACCATTACTCAGACAGAGCTCCGGCTGTCAGGAGCTGTTCTACTCAAACACGCTACATGACAAAGCATGTCAGCGTGACTCCAGCGCAGCCACATCAGCAGGTCACGTCACACACGTTTTACACCACTTCATTGTGTGTGGCAAAATGAGAAATTTAGCCTGGAAGGATTGGTTCAGCCAGAATTTGGAATCTTATCATTGGTGACTCACCAAACCCTTCTGCTGTTATTTTCGGTGTAAGAAAATGTTCTGAAATGTTCTTTGGAGAGTCGTTACACACATTTATTTTTATTTTTTTCAGATCAAAGTGACCGCAACTGTCAAAATTTCACTCAGAGCTTCACTCAAAGAAAAAAAAAAGCACGATGAAGATGTAAACACACTGTTGCAAGTCAGTATTAAAATTTCAGTTTCATTGCATTTATTTTCTGGGGCTTCAAAGAAAAATACTAAAGTAAGTTGAAAAAAACTACTGCACAAGACAAGGCTTTTTGTTAGCTTGTTTGTTTTTGATCTATGATTGTTTTATTTTATTATTATTTATTTTATAAATAATAAATTAATAATCGTTATTATATTGAGCCTGGCAGAGTTTTTCTTTTTCATTTATTTATTTCCCCTCTTTTGATTACCACCTTTTCCGGGGGTAAACAGTATCTTTTTTTGTATCAATCAATCAATCAATCAACATATACTGTACACACTCACTGGCCACTTTATTAGGTACACCTTACTAGTACCGGGTTGGGCTCCCTTTTGCCTTCAGAACTGCCTTAGTCCTTCATGGCAGAGATTCAACAAGGTACTGGAAATATTCCTCAGAGATTTTGGTCCATATTGACATGATAGCATCACACAGTTGCTGCAGAATTGCGAATCTCTGTTCCACCACATCCCAAAGGTGCTCTATTGGATTGAGGTCTGGTGACTGTGGAGGCCATTTGAGTACAGTGAACTCATTGTCATGTTCAAGAAACCAGTCTGAGATGATTTGCGCTTTATGATATGGCGCGTTATCCTGCTGGAAGTAGCCATCATAAGATGAGTACACTGTGGTCATAAAGGCATGGACATGATCAGCAAAAATACTGACCATTTCAAAGTCACTTAAATCATCTTTCTTCCCCATTCTGATGCTCAGTTTGAACTGCAGCAGATCGTCTTGACTATGACTACATGTCTAAATGCATTGAGTTGCTGCCATGTGATTGGCTGATTAGAAATTTGCGTTAACGAGCAGTTGTACCTAATAAAGTGGTCAGTGAGTAAATGTGTGTGTGTGTATATATATATATATATATATATATATATATATATATATATATATATATATATATATAGAGAGAGAGAGAGAGAGAGAGAGAGAGAGAGAGAGAGAGAGAGAAAGAGAGAGAGATTATATATATATTTATTTTTATTTATTTTTTCTCTTTTGGGTCAAAATAATTAAATATAAAATAAATATATGCATTTAATTAAATCTAAAATGTGTAAATAAAAGTATATAAATTGAATGTATAAGACAATTACTGCACAAGACAATACTATATAGCTGCTAAATAATTACTATATAATAAAACTAGAACGATGTTGTAAATAAAAGCTTTTTTTTGCTTTATTAAAAAAATGTAATTAATAACAATCAATAATTTATGGAGCTTGACATCATTAAAAAATAAATAAGTATTGTGCAGAGAAATATATGTATAATTTAATGTTTTTTTTTTATGTAAATGCATAAAAAAATGTCACAAAAAACATTTGCTGCAGTATAAAATCAATTATGTCATTAAATGAGTGTATGTTTTCCATGGTTATTTGGTTGTTCATGATTTATCTTTTTTGCAACTATATGTCATAATTTGTACTCCAAACACACTTTTTCTCCAACATCAGTGACAGAACATGAAGCACGGATGAAATCACTTTAAATTCAAGTGGTTTTCACGAGCCGCTTCACAAGAACAGTTTATTGAGCAGCGTCCGCTCTTGTTCCGCTCTTAAAGTCAATCATGGACATGTGTCAACGTGAAGATCCTTACACCTTCCCAAGAGCTCTGCACAAAAATGAAAAAATTGTGTCGCCAGCGCTGGAGAGGTTAATCTCTATGGACGGCGCAAGGTTTCTGGAGATGGTCGAAGGCTTTAGTGTGCTGCCATTTGTCATACTTTCTTTGGACAAGCCAAGTGGACTCCTTGATCCGGTTAAATTAACTGTCAACACAAATGCAGTGGTGGGAAGAAGATAAATAAAAAGCGGAAGGAAAAAAATCGACAGTTCTATATTTATATATTTATTTGCTTCAAGTCACGCTGGATGTGCCGGGATAAATCTACTCTGAGAGTCTGTTTGCAGTGTAGATTAGTAACCTCTCAAAACCAATAAAGACTGTCCCGCGCTTCACCTTTCATTGACTACTTTCTCCCTTTTTTTCTTTGCCAGGTTCTTTCTGGTACAGTAAGTGAGCTAGAACTTACAGTAAACTTAAAGTATACTGATGTGATAGATAGTTTAAAATATAGTAGTATAGTTTTAAAATATTTTTAACTTTTTGAATATACCGTAAGGTCAGAAATATGGCAAATCAGCAGCATAGCTTGGACAAAATTAGTAATGAATAACCTGGATAAATACAATAAAGAGCTTTTTTTATGATCTCAGAGCTGCATATTAGTCGTGCTCTCTTGATGACGTAGCTGCTCATCAGGTCTGGGTGAATGACCTAAAGTGGGCATACATGCAAATGTGTGAGTCTCGTCACAGTTTGTTTTGTCCTCTGATTGGCCCATTGTCCACCGGGGATTTACAGCTATGGAATTTACATGAAAACGAGGAAACAGTGGTGTCTGAGGCTCACAGTATGCCCTTTTATTATTCTACTATGCTTTGGTATACCCAGATTTTCATTATAGGACACCTTTAAAAAAATAAGCATTTATGTTGTATTTAGAACTGTTAAGTTGACTTAACTTTTTTTAAGTTGACTTATTTTTATAAATATGCTCAAAGTTCATTTACCTAATAATATAAAGGCAATGAGAATTTTTTTTCTTTTTCAACATATCGCTTTTCACAGTGCATTCATTCATTCATTAATTTTCCTTTCGGCTTAGTCCCTTTATTAATCCGGGGTCGCCACAGCAGAATGAACCGTCAACTTATCCAGCACATGTTTTATGCAGCAGATGCCCTTCCAGCTGCAACCCATCACTGGGAAACATCCATACACACTCATTCACACACATACACTACGGACAATTTAGCCTACCCAATTCACGTATACCACATGTCTTTGGACTTGTGGGGGAAACCAGAGCACCCGGAGGAAACCCACGCCAACACAGGGAGAACATGCTAAACATGTTACCCACTGTGCCACCGTGACACCCTTTTACAGTGTATGTACACTCAAAAAATATATATATTTTGCTGCCTGCCCAAACTACTTATTTAAAATGAGCTAAAACAACACAAGTTCTTGAGATTTTGTTGGGACAATGTAATTGTTTTATGTTTAATGCACTTTAAGTTAAGTAAGTTAACTTAATTGATTTGTGCTGGGGCAACATTAATTAATTGTGTGGAACCCTGCTCTTTTTACAGTGTATGTTATTTCTTCCAGTTACAATGAAATATTGTCTTGTCATTATCATAATAATATTATTATACTAATATTAAAAAGTCTAAAACTAAAGTAAACATTGCAAAAGATATGCATATCTGCACACATCTCTTAAATAAATAAATACATTAGTTAATTAATTAATTTGAATATATATAATTTAAACTAGTAATAAAACTGCTATTGTTTTTGACCAAAACTTTTTCCCTTGTCAAACTCATCCTGCATTGTAAAATGTATTTATTTATTTAGTTATTTATTTATTTATTTATTTATTTATTTATTTATTCTATGATTGGTGTTTATTATGGGTGTGGATCAGCCTGTCAATCATGTGTAATCCACCAATAGCAAATCTACCTGTAAAGACCACCCATTGGTCCAATGGGGAAATCCCAGTGGTGTGGGTGAAGGTTGATATGTAAAACATATGTTGGATAAGTTGGCGATTCATTCCGCTGTGGCGACCCCTGATTAATAAAGGTACTAAGCCGAAAAGAAAATGAATGAATTACAATTTGATTGTTGACATGACTGCTTACCTTTACCTACCTTTACATTACATGCATGGTAATTTTAAGTGCGTCTTTTCCCCCCAAATGTAAGTCGCTTTGGATAAAAGTATTTGCTAAATGAGTAAATGTAAGAAGCCAATTCACCTGGCCAGGGAAAAGTTCTTTTCAGAGGCATACTTTTAATTTTCAGTCTTTGTTGAATTTCAGAACTTCACAACCCACTGTACAACTATCCGCTCAGTTATTATTGACAAAATCAAGTCCCATCCTACATTTGCTCTCATTCGGGATGTCAATTTACGTTACCATCGGCAAGAACTATCGCTAATTCCCTTTTATGCCAACTTCAGCGTTCTCAGTCATTGCCGAATGCTGTTTTTCTTTCAAGGGCCGTTCTTGATTTGAAGTTTTGTGTTGTTTTCTAATCTAGTTCTGTCCTAGATTTCAGCCCTTGAACCCCCTGCTGCTTTCACACTCTACTGGCAAAACCCTACAAAAATACTGTGGAAATATCCATCAAACTATAGAAGTTTTCTAATGAGGACAACTCAACGTTTTGTAAACATGTGCAAGACAGACAGAAGACATGCTGCAGTTTGATTATTGAAGAATTCATTGCATCATTTTTTTTCTTATTATCTCTCTCTATTTGAAATGATCTCCACAATCATCAACCTTTGTACTTACTGTAAAAGAACCAGCATCAAAAATCATTTGGTGTAATTTTCACTCAGAAATTGTGGGTACTTTTTACAAATAACAGCAAAAAAGCTGCACGTAAAAAGTTGAATTAATTACGATCCAATTAAAATAGTAATTTCTTATAAAAGAAAATACTTTGATTTATTTGCAAATAGGAAAAAAAGTTGTAGTATTCAATTTGACATTTCATTAAATGTTCAAAACTGGAAGAAAAGCTACTCATCAAAAATAAAATGAACCACATTATAACAATATTTAACCTTAAAAAATAATAATTTCATTAACATAAAACAAAATTTAATGTGTATCTAATGTGTATTTATACAAAAATTAAATTAAATAAAAAAGTTTTCAATTTAAAATTTCAAGTCTTTAAAATGTCCAAGACTGGAAAAAAAATAAATAAAATAAAATAAAATAAAATAAAATAAAATAAAATAAAATAAAATAAAATAAAATAAAATAAAGTAAAATAAAATAAAATAAAATAAAATAAAATAAAATAAAATAATCTAGATTAACAACCACACAATTATATTTTATAGTACTTCAAAGTATGTGTGAAGAAAATAAGTGTAGATTTACTACAGTGTGTGTTCAGGATCAAACACTGTAAATGGATTAAAAATGATTAAATGTTATAGTGACTTCAAAGACAGAACAGAATGGTGACAGAGCTTATGAGATTTTATTACCGCGATTTGCATTTTTGCTTCATCATCACTTTAAATCGCACCAGTAATCTGCAGCAACCGCCGTGCCCTCACAGTATTAAACTGCATTTTAGGTGAGGAATAATTTCTTTAGTGGGCTATATTGTGTCATCCACTTTTGCCATAAATTCTACCTCATTCATGAAAGATGAGCAGAAAGAATTCCAGCATAAACCGGTTATAAAGCAATTCTGACTTAAAATATTGCATTGACTTGATTGCTTACGAAAAGGACGAGTCAGAGGAAAAAAGTCATGATATACTAAAAAAAATTAAACACAAGATGGATACATGGATGGATGGATGGATGGATGGATGGATGGAAGGATGGATGGACGGATAGATGGAAAGACAGACATACATATAGAAATACATTTAGATAGATGGATGAATGGCTAGATAGATAGAAAGTTGGATGGATGGATGGATGGATGGATAGAAATACATATGGATGGATGGATGGATGGATGGATGGATGGATGGATGGATGGATGGATGGATGGATGGATGGATGGATGGATGGATGGATGGA
>CAIGQV010016298.1:8948700-8960413 GCA_903798115.1 Danio jaintianensis
GATCAACATTAGTGAATTTATAATCTTGATGGTCCAGGATCAAATAATTGAGTTTGTGAACTCGACGGTCCAGGATCAGCATTAGTGAATTTATACATTTGATGGTACAGAATCAACATTAGTTAGTTTTAATGTTTGATGGTCCAGCATTAACATAAGTGAATTTATGAATTTGATGGTCCAGGATCAGCATTAATAAATTTATAAATCTGATGGTCCAGGATCAGTATTAGTGAATTTATAAATCTGATGGTCCAGGATCACCTTTACTGAATTTATATATTTGATGGTCCAGGATCAACATTAGTGAATTTATGAATTTGATGGTTCAGGATCAACATGAGTGAATTCATAAATTTGATGGTGCAGGATCAACATAAGTGAATTCATAAATTTGAGGGTCCAGGATCAACATTATTGAATTTATTTATTTGATGGTCCAGGATCAGCTATAATGAATCAATAAATTTGATGGTCCAGGATCAACATTAGTGAATTTACATATTTAATGGTCCAGGATCAACATTAGTGAATTTATAAATTTGATGGTGCAGAATCAACAATAATGAATTTATAAATGTGATGGTCCAGGATCAACATTAATGAATTTATCAATTTGATGGTCCAGGATCAACAGTAGTGAATTTATATTACAATTAAGTGATTATAAATTGAATAATTGAAATGATTATCATACACTGCATTAAAGTTAAAATGATTATGATGATCCAGTATCAGCATTAGTGAATTTAAACTGTAATAAAATGTATTTGATTTTCCAGGATCAGCATAGGTGAATTTATAAATTTGATGGTCCAGGATCAACATTAGCAAATTTGCACTGTAGTCACCAATAGGTTTGGCAGACAGGTAACGTTGAGTGTCATCCACATAGCAATGAAAATTAACACCATGCTTCCTAAAAAAAAATAACCAAGAAGGAGTATATAAAGAATGAACAAATGTGGACCCAAAACAGAACCCTGAGGAACACCTGTATTGACAGTAGATGTTCTTGATCTGAAACATTTTAATTGATACTCAGCACGACAAGAGGTTAGCTGATCTCTGTGTGTTAATCTGTTTTTGCAAATGAACTCTTCATTCATAGAATGCAGCAACTTGCATGAGAAAATATGTATCTGCGCCGATCATTGTTGCTTCGAATTTCATGTGCCTTCATAATCTGTACAAGTTGCTCAAGTGAGATCATCCCAGCACTTTTATACAAAAACAGAACCAAGAGGGAGTATTTAAAAAATGAACAAATGTGGACCCAAAACAGAACCCTGAGGAACATCAATATTGACTGTCGATGTTCTTGATCTGAAACTTTTTAATTGAAAATACTGATTGCGACAAGATGTTATCTGTTATCTTTTTTTGTTTGTTTTTTTTTGCCAATGATCTATTCATTTATGTAATGCAGCAGCGTCCATAAGAAATTATGTATCTGCGCCGTGTATTATTGCTTCGAAATTCATGTGCTTTCATAATACGTACAAGTTGCTCTGGTGAGATCTTCCCAGCACCTTTGCATGAAAACAGAACCAAGAGGTAGTATATAAATAATGAACAAATGTGGACCCAAAACAGAACCCTGAGGAACACCGGTATTGACTGTAGATGTTCTTGATCTGAAACTTTTTAATTGAATATGTTGAGTGCAACAAGATGTTATCTGTTATCGGTGTGTTACCTATTTTTGTCAATGATCTCTTCATTTATGTAATGCAGCATCGTCCATAAGAAATTATTTATCTGTACCAATCATTATTGCTTCAAAATTCATGTGCTTTCATAATATGTACAAGTTGCTCTGGTGAGATCGTCCCAGCACCTTTACACGAAAACAAAACCAAGAGGGAGTATATTAATAATGAACAAAAATGGACCCAAAACAGAACCCTGAGGAACACCTGTATTGATTGTAGATGTACTTGATCTGAAACTTTTAATTGAATACACTGAGTGCGACAAGTGGTTATCTGATTTCTGTTGTTGCCAATTAACTCTTAATTTATGTAATGCAGCAGCAATCATATGAAATTATTTATCTGTGCCAATCATTATTGCTTCGTAATTCATGTACCTTTGCAAGTTCAATCTGTAGAAGTTGCTCTGGTGAGATCGTCCCAGCACTTTTATACGAAAACAGATTAAGAGCTGAGCTGAAGAGACCAGACGAACCACACAAGGGTGAAACGTAAGGGTTTGACACGCAATGAGGGAATCTGATAACTTTACTACGGCGCAGTTAAATCATTAAACCAAGCTTTCTCCGTGATGGAAGAGCTCTCCTCTAGAGCTGTTAAGCAAAGCTCTATTACTTCTACGGCGGCGGAAATGTGGGCAAATTTGATCTATGAGATTACAATCCTGCCACTAGATCATGTAGAGCTCATTGGAAAGAGAGGTCCGTGAAGACCAAAAACGCATTACTCACCAGGAACACCTATCAATTCCCGCATGCTGTAGGTCACTTAGATTAGATCAGTCGAGCGTTGTTAGGATTGGAGCCGGACGGGTGGGTCAGGAGAATGTACAACAAGACTAGCTTTAAATGACTGTTTGAATGGGTGGGATTTATCACAGCTCCCACTAGAGAGGACACTTAATGATGTCCGGGGACTGCCGGCAGCGTCATCATGTCCCTGAAGGTCCTGCAAAGATAATTCAGGGTCCATTAGGAGCATTTGAGATTTATACCTATGGTAAAATAAAGGTGTGAGGCGCATTCATAATGAGTTTTTTTGTCTACTTTCCCATTTAACATTTTTTAAAATCCTTTGTGAAATCACCTTTGTTAAATATATTGTGTAGACTGTTTTACAGCAGCTGAACAATAATATTAATTTATTTTTGTGTTATTGTTTTCAGTTTCTATTGCAGTTTATTTCTAAAAATTAAAAAATTTAAAAATAAATGAAAAAATATATATATATTTGTATGAAAATTGCATTTTTCAGGATTATTTGATGAATAAAATGTATGTTTATTTATTTATTTGTTTGTTTGTTTGTTTGTTTGTTTGTTTATTTTTATGTTGTTATTGTTTTCAGATTTTCTAACATTTTATCTGTAAGACAAAAAATAAATAAATAAATAAATAAATAAATAAAAATGAATGAATGAATGAATGAATAAATGAATAAATAAATAAATAAATAAATAAATAAATAAATAAATAAATAAATAAATTCATTCATTCATTCATTCATTCATTTTCTTTTCGGCTTAGTCCCTTTATTAATCTGGGGTTGCCACAGCGGAATGAATCGCCAACTTATCCAGCATATGTTTTTACACAGCGGATGCTCTTCCAGCTGCAACCCATCACTGGGAAACATCCATACACACTCATTCACACACATACACTACGGACAATTTAGCCTACCCAATTCACCTATACCGCATGTCTTTGGACTTGTGGGGAAAACCGGAGCACCCGGAGGAAACCCACACGAACACGGGGAGAACATGCAAACTCCACACAGAAATGCCAACTGACCCAGCCGAGGCTCGAACCAGCGACCTTCTTGCTGTGAGGCGAACGTGCTACCCACTGTGCATTTATTTATTGATTTATTTATTTATTTATTTATTTATTTATTTATTTATTTTGAGTTATTATTGTTTTCAGTTTTCATAGCAGTTTATCTCTCAGAAAAAAATGTAAAAAATATATAAATATTTGTACAAAAATTGCATTTTTCAGAATTATTAGATGAATAAAATGTTTGTTTATTCATTTTTTTGTGTGTGTGTGTTATTGCTTTCAGTTTTTCTTTTTTATTTGATCTGTAAGACAAAAATAAATAAATAAATAAATAGTTATTAAATATAATAAATGAAAAATTGCATTCTTTTAGGATTTGTAAGTATTTCATTAAATTTTTAATTATTTAAGGTAAAAGTATTTACTGTTAACAACAATTTAATGTATTCTTTCTGAATAAAAGTTTTTATATATAAAAAAGTATTAAAAATCTTAAAGTTTATCAGTCAAAAATTGTATATATATATATATATATATATATATATATATATATATATATATTAGTCCATGAACATGTTTTCTATTACTTTCCATTAAAGATATCTCCACTGCAGATCACAATATCAGTAAACACACCCATTCTCAATTAGCATTCTTTAATCGTGCATTATTCAGTCAGAAATGAATCCTGCAGCTCAGATTTCATCTGTCTGATTTGCCCGGCGCTCATGCTGTGTTGTTAATTTCTTTAGCCAGTAGGTATTGGATGATATCTGCTTCACCATGCAATCTAGGTCATCATCTATGGACACCGCTTCCAGTGGCTTTTTCTGGGAAACAACAGTGATACTTTAGCCGCTAAGCGCTAATGTTAAACACTGAGCCGCCATGGCCTACAGAGAATACTGTTATCTGTGCTCCCGTGTGTTATGTTAGCATTAGCCTCTCGGTCCCTATGGCCAAAATGATAATGCGTTCACTCTCTCGCCACAGTCGTCTCATCTCTACACTCGATGATGAACAGCTTAAGGTCAAAGAGCCAAATTAGCGTCTCCCATTATTCTCCAGACAGTAATGGCGCCTTTATGAAAGCAGCGATATGTAATCTTTCACAAAGCTCCTACAGATTGCATACTTAGAGCGCTTTCCTCTGGAGATGAATAACGCCACGTCGCCCCCCAGATCACATGTTAATTGTTTGGAGGATAAATGGGGAAAGCCTACAGAGATGGCCTTTTTTGTGGTAGGGTTAGCGGCTTCGTTTGTTCCTGACTGGAATCTGAGGCTTATCTGCAAGGCTTTGAGATTGAAGTTACTGAAGTTGGATTTGGAAGTAAGAGCAGGACATGACCACGGTCTGCTTTTAACTTTTATCATTAGGAAAAGTTAAAAGCTAGATGACTACTTTAACATTCTGGAGTATCATTTTGAACACTATGCCATTGCGCTCCTAATAATTAAAGATTTATTTATTATTAAGATTTTTATAGCGATGGCTTATGATCTTTTTTTTTTTTTTTTTAGATTGTAAAGAATCTTTTTAGGCGACATGGTGGCTCAGTGGTTAGCACTGTTGCCTCACAGCAAGAAGGTCGCTGGTTCAAATCCCAGCTGGGTCAGTTGGCATTTCTGTGTGGAGTTTGCATGTTCTCCCCGTGTTGGCGTGGGTTCATTCTGCTGTGGCGACCCCTGATGAATAAAGGGACTAAGCCTGAAGGAAAATGAATGAATGAAAGAATCCTTTTGTGAAACAAAATGATTCCACACTGATAATAATAATAATAATAATAATAATAATAATAATAATAATAATAATAACAAAACAACTATAATAATAATAACAATTATTATTATTATTGTTATTGTTATTGTTATTATTAATATTATTATTATTGTCACAATGTAATAATTTTGTCTAATTAATATATTATTATTATTATTATTATTATTATTATTATTATTATTATTACTGAAAACTGCAATAAATTCAGTTGAAAAAATAATTATTTTAGGTGTAACAAATTAAATATATATTTTGAAAGTTTTCACTTTTTACAGAACATAAATGTTGAATGTTCAAATTAGTTTTTATTATTATTATACAAATAAAATAGTATCTCTCCATTTGAAACCACCTTTATTCATCTATATCAATTTATTTATTTACACTCCTTTAGGTGTTGCTATTAACATTTTTTTCATATAATTTATCCATCCTTCTTTTGTTTCAGATCATCAAACAAATGTAAATAATAACCAAACATAACACAAGTAAACACATCATGCAGTTTTTAAATGAAGGTCCAAAACTCACTGCATAGCCCTGTGTGAAAAAGTGTTTGCCCCCCTGCTAAACATAATCTGGTTTCTCACACCTGAGTTCAATTTCTCTAGCCACACACATGCCTGATTACAGTCACACCTGTTTGCAATCAAGAAATCACTTAAATAGGACCTGCCTGAAAAAGTGAAGTAGACCAAAAGGTCCTCAAAATCTAGACATTATGCTAAAGTAATTCAAAAGAAAATGAGAAAGAATATAATTGAGATCTACCAGTTTGGAAAAGGTTATAAAGACAGCTCTAAAGCTTTGGGACAAACCTAAAAAGCTAGAAAGATTACAGTTTGACAGCTATATTAAAAATAAACCCAAAAAGTATTTCAGTAAACTGGGCATGAATGTCTTTGAGGGCGGCTTGCAAAAAACCTCAGTCTCTGGGGTCTATAATTCATTCCTCTAGTGGACAATGCTTCTGTAGCCAAAAAAGAAACAAGTGCTGGCTATAAGGTCGGAAGAATATAAATATATTTATTTGGAGAAATTCAAGGAGAAACACCAAAAATAAAATCACAAGGCTATTGAGCTGATGGGATATAAACAGATGCAACTTATGTTTATTGTAAGAAGGTTTATTTTAAGTTTTGGTAGCATAAAATCAGCCAGAAATGATTTTGCCCTTTTAAAATGCTAGCTTGCACTGATAAATACTGTGGAGACATTGAGGTCTCGAACTATATGTTTTATGCAACATGATGATGTGGATGGTGAGGTATAAAGTAAAGCTTGCATTAGAAACAATAATAATAATTACACATTTCTATTTCTACACTTGTTCAAATGGTGGTCATGGCGTTAAATTATACGGCTGTATTTTTTGTAATTATCACATAGTTTTACGTTCCATTATTCTAACAGATGGGACCCATTCAATCGGACCTACGAGGACTCATTTGTGTGCAATACCAATCGAATGCACAGATGAATTTTTGAGAAAGGGGGCAATTAGCAGACTAATTAGGAGGAAACGGTGAACATGTTAATCAGTGGGGGAATTTCATTCCGTCCCATCAGAGGAAAACAATCACGTAAGAAGAACACATTTAATGGAGGTCAAATATTATGTGAATGTTATGAGTCAAGCTTAAAAACACGCACTTTAATTGTGCTTTTATGCACACTGTTTCGAGCTGCTGTTTCGGCAGCGCTGTTACGGTGATTATATGACAAGTTCTGGAAATACACAGAAAAAAAAGGGGGATTTCTGCAAAATTGTTGCAAACAATTCATATGGGTTGAATTTAAACAAATTAAATTTAGTAATGTTCAACTTACTTTGTTTAAATTCAGCCCATATAAATTGTTTACAACCACTTAAAAAAAAATAGTAAATCCAGTAAACCATCTTTGAATCATTTTTTCCAGGGATGCAGATATAGTGCAAAAACACAAAGCAAAAAATGAAAAATCATAGAAGTCCAAGGATTGTAGATTTCCTCACAATCGATTGATTGATTAATTGATTGGTTGGTTGGTTCATTCATTCATTCATTCATTTATTCATTCATTCGTTATTGCTATAATTATACTAGATAACCTTGCACTAATACAGCACTTGAAAAACATTTTAAAAGTAGATATTATATATATATTTTTATTTTTAAAAACTTCCAGACAAACTACAAAGATATCCTAAAGAAAGAAAAAAAAAAAATATATATATATATCTACTATATTTACATTTATTATTTATACATATTTACAAAAACAACAACTATTTTTATATTTTTCGACTACAGGACAAACTATTTTTGTCCAGTGACTTGCCTATAACCTAACCAACTTAAGTCTTTAAATTTAATTTTAAGCAGAGTATCTCACAACAAAAACATATTAAATTGTACTGTATGCCCTGTCATCATGAATGAAAGTCATCAAAGACAAATTAAACTAATTATTATAAATTAGTTATTATAACTGTTACTTTTAAAATGTTTTTAAAACAAATCTCTGTTACAGCACTTTGGAAATATTTGATAAAAAAAATTCAGGAGAGCTAATAACTTTATTTAGTTCACAAAAAGTTTTTAAAGTTTATTTTTAAATATGGTGACTGTATAGTTATTTATTCATTCATTCATTCATTCATTTTCCTCCGGCTTAGTCTCTATTTCAGAGGTCGCCACAGTGGAATGAACCGCCAACTTATCCAGCACATGTTTTACGTAGCGGATGCCCTTACAGCTGCAACCCAGTACTGGGAAACACCCATACACACTCATTCACACACATACACTACGGCCAATTTAGTTAATCCAATTCACCTATAGCGCATGTGTTTGGACTGTGGGGGAAACCGGAGCACCCAGAGGAAACCCACACCAACACGGGGAGAACATGCAAACTCCACATAGAGATGCCAACTGGCCCAGCCAGGACTCAAACCAGCAACCTTCTTACTGTGAGGTGACAGTGCTAACCACTGAGCCCCCACTATTTCCTGTATAGTTGTGTTTTTTTGAGAAAATTACTAGAAAATAAAATATATAGTGGAAAATAATCTAAGCTGCATGATGGAGCTGATATAGTTAGGTTTGACTGTTCGGATTGCGGTAATTCAATGGCATGTTTTCAATAAAATAAAGAGAAAATCTAATTAAAGGGTGCATGTGTTTCAACACCATTCTACAGATTGTACACGATTCACTTCAAAGGCAATAAAAACATTCTACTTACCAAAACTCAATCGCACTAGACTAGAAACAGCCTGTAAAAAATATGCTTTGAATAAAATGCATTCTGCTACATTTGCATTCATCACCATTTAGCATCAGCTTTCAATAAGAATACGCAAAAAGCATTGAAGAAGCCATATACAGAATCCATCAGAGTTCAGTATCAAGGCCTCTTTTAGAGCGAAGTCTTTATAGTTTCTGCTGTAAAAGCATTTCTTCTGCTCTGGCTTCTCCATGTCTCTGTTTGATGTTTCCATTCAAGCTGTGTCGCAGACGTCTTTGCTTCTCAAAGCACAAATCTAGCAGTACAGCGGCGTGCGGTGCTATAGAGTAAAAGCTTTGACGGTAATATGGGGGGTCGACCTGTTGGTTCAGGAACAAGTCTATTTATGAGCCCCCCAACATGATTCACAGGTCTAATAGGAAGCTTGTGCTGTTTTTTTGCTCTGTTTCTTTGGCCGTCTTGATCTGTAAGGCAAGATTCAGGCCTGACGATTTGCAGAGGGATAATCGCAACACAGGCTCATTGGGGATGTGTGTCCAGGGCAATATTTTTACATGGATTATAAAATATGGAAAACTGCTAATGTATGGATTTTTTTTTTTTTTACAGTGTATGGCTGTATTTTGTGTGTAAAATGAACTCTATGGATTGGACCTCTGACCAATTACCTTTGTATGGATGGTTTTTCCAGCATAACTGGTTTGCTTGGTAGCCTACCATGTACGGTGACCGGGTAAAAAAAAACTAAAAAAGAGCAGTGTGAAATTGTGGTAAAGCATGCGGCCACTTCAAGTTTGCTTTTGAAAACACTATCGGTTGGGTTTAGAGAAGGGTGTGTGTGTGTGTGTGTGTGTCAGATGATATCAGGCTGAAATATTATGCACAACAACAAGCTGGAAGTATTTTTTACGTGCAAGCAGGACATTGAGATATGCAAAAATGTACACAGCGACCTCTGGTGGATTGATGAGAAATGGCACATATGAGAAAACGTGCCCCAGTAACATATTTGAGATTGTCAAAAATATACACAGTGATCTCTAGTGGATTTGGGAGAAAAAAAAAACTGCAAACAGATGTAGTCGAGGGTATTAATATTTGTCGGTTCTCAAAAATGTAGCCCTGGACACATATCTACAATCACTGTAAAAAATGCTGGGTTCCACACAATCGATTTGTGTTGGGACAACAAGAAGGAACTAACTTGTTAGTTTTTACACATTTAAATGAATTGAACATAAAACAAATAAGTTTAATAAAAAATAAAATAATAAAAAACTCAAGAATTGTGTTGTTTCAGCTCATTTTAAATAGGTAGTTTAAACAAGCAGCAAACTTATTTCTTTGAGTGATGAGATGAGCCTGGGTTGGATAATTAATGATGGGTTGCTGTGTCTGAAAGAAAAGCTTGTATTTCTGATCCATGCATGAGGTTTGATTTGGGGGACAGTTGAACATGCACTGTAAAAATTATGTTAGTTACTTTACATTTAAAAAGAAATGAGCTAAGCCAATGCCCTAGAAGCAGCAAGTTGACTTTACTTTAAATAGTTAGTTAATCCATTGTAACTTGGAACGGTTAAGTTGACTTAACTTAATTTTCATAACTATGCACATAATTGATTTACTTCATATTTGTAATGCAATGGGTTTTCTCACATTTTTAAGTAAAGTCAACTAATCGCTTTTTACAGTGTGTGTGGGAAGCAGCGCTTTATTTTAATGCTGGCCTGAGAATAAACTGTTGTTGTTTTGTTTTCTGAACATATTGCAGGGTTATTGGATGGAGGAGAATTCAGGGTATTGTGGTGGGTTTTTTGTGCCAGGATTAAAATAATAAATTAATAAAATAATAAGCAGACTGAGGAACCTACAAGAGTCATTAAGCGTGTGTCTGTGTGTGTGCGTGTGCGTGTGTGTGTATGTGTTTCTCTGTTATAAAAATAGTTCTTATAGGGATTTCTAATCTGAAAATATAAAAACAGAATGAACTAGGATAAGAGGATATTTTTAAGAAATCTTGTTAAAAGAAATCGTGTTGTTTTATTATGTCTAATGTTGAAAATAAATGAAAGTGAGCCAGAATAAAGGGAGTATTTTGATGAAATCTTGTTCTAGGAAATATAGTTTTTATATATACGTATACTGTGAATAATAAACAAAAAAGTGAGCCAGGATAAAATAGCATTTTAAAGTAATCTTGTTCTATGAAATATTGGTTTTACAAATTTCTAATGTAAAGCCAGACAAAAAGGGGCATCACGGTGGCGCAGTGGGTAGCACGATCGCCTCACAGCCAGAAGGTCACTGGTTTAAGCCCCGGCTGGGCAAGTTGGCATTTCTGTGTGGAGTTTGCATGTTCTCCCCGTGTTTGCGTGGGTTTCCTCTGGGTGCTCTGGTTTCCCCCAAAGTCCAAACACATGCGCTATAGGTGAATTGAATAAGCTAATTTGGCCGTAGTGTTTGTGTGTGAATGCAAGAGTGTATGGGTGTTTTCCAGGGTTGGGTTGCGGCTGGAAGGGCATCTGCTGCGTAAAACATATGCTAGATAAGTTGGCGGTTCATTCCACTGTGGCGACCCCAGATTAATAAAGGGACTAAGCTGAAAAGAAAATGAATGAATGAGACAGACAAAAAGTGAGCCCGGATAAACAAGCATTTTGAAGTAATCTTCTTCTGAAGTATCTTATGCTATGTCGTGTTATCTTATGATTGATGTTTACTTTATTTTAAAATGCATGTATGTGTATGTAGGCCTATGTATGTATGTATGAATGAAGGCATATACAGTGAGTGACAGTTCAAAATCACCACTACCGCCATGTGTGACGCCGCCGCGGCACAAAGGAATTACGAAAACGTGTTTTGGCATAACAGCAGTTTGCGACAATGCCGCCAGGGGGCACAAAGTGACGGAATGCGAATGGACAGAAATATACAGTAGCTCTAAATACCCTGATACTTATACATAAAGAGGAAATGATGAAACAAAGCATTTTAATTCCTTCATAAATCATTAAAAATTTGTTAACAAGCTTCATTATTATTGCAAACTTGTTAAATACATGTTTTGTATGTGTATGTGTGTATATTTGTATAGACAGAACAATAGATAGAGCCATAGACAGATGGACAGATAAATAGATAGACAGACAGACAGACAGACAGACAGACAGACAGACAGACAGACAGACAGA
>CAIGQV010016298.1:8978452-8991542 GCA_903798115.1 Danio jaintianensis
GTGTGTGTGTGTGTGTGTGTGTGTGTGTGTGTGTGTGTGTGTGTGTGCGTGCGTGTCACTTAACTGGATGGCTTTGATGTAGGTTTAATATCTGTACTGTCCAAACATGGTTTGATTCGAGCCACAATGGCGCGTTGTTCTGTTATTACCCGCTGTCTTCCTCTATTGCCGTGAGGGTGGATCTGTACTGAAAGATCATTCAGTTTTTATACTGGACTCACATGTATTTTTTATGTTATTATTATTATTATTTTTCTCTGCATGTGATTTTTCACTATACTGTAGCATAAATGTGCACCTTGTTAGCTAACATGTAGCTGTTTTAGCACATTGGACACTGCTTTACAAGATTGCTTATATAGCTTAGCTAGCTTGTAGCGTAATGCATTGTTAAAATAGTTTAGCATGTTTGTTAGCATCTATATTACAAACATGTCCATGTGTCTACATATATTTTTGTATATTGTAATTGCAAAGTTGTTTTAACATGCCTTACGAAAGTTAACCATGGTTTTACTACAACAATACTGTAGTTGTACTATAGTAAAACTATAGTTAATTTTGTGGTTACTATAAACTAGTTTAACTATGGTTACTATAGTAAAACCATGATTAATTTAAGTTAAGTTAAGTTAAACTAGATCATTTGGTAAAATGTTAACTATAAATTAGCTGCTAGCAAGTATTGTTTATTGTGTTTTTAGCATTTAAGTTCTGTCTTTCCATTAGGCTAAAATGGTCTTCAAGAAAAGCAAGTTAGTAGGATATCACCAACATGTTTAACAGTTTGCTATCGTTTTAAAACACATAGAACATCTGTTATTAGCATTTCTAACATTCTAACAAGCATTAATTAACATGTTGCTAGCATGTTTTAGCATGCATTGCAACATACTAGCATGCATATTTTGGTAGTATAGGATACATTTGAATTTTGTTAGCATTTGGCTAAAACATATGTTCTTAGCATGTTTTAACATGGTTTAACATGTTGTTAGCATGAATTAGTAGGTATGCTAACATGCATTTAGCATGTTTACCGTGTTGGTCCAACGAACTGGCATGTTGCTTTTGAAATACTGTTCAAACATTTGAAGACAATAACACTTTATTTCATCCAAAAATTTCTTCCTACTGAATAATCACACAAAACTTATGTTCTTTGTCTGACATACTTTAGATGCTAATGTATTCACTTGACTTTTACTTTTGTTGTCTTCGACTTTTGTTTTGCTGTGAAAAGCTTTTCTTCAAGTCTTGAGCAAATGTTTAGTGAGACAGAAATGTTCCCTTTAGAGCCATCACCTCCCCACCACGTTTATCGGTGTTTCTCTTCACAGTTAATTTTATGCAAGTCATTTATCAAGCAGATGTTCCCAATCAGCCACTAGATTAAGTACCTACAGCAATAAATGAAACTTTATCAGTCATGAGAAGATTTGAATGGCCAAAGTGACATTTGTATTCCTGGGAAAATGTGATTAGTCCCCATCTAGTAAATCCACTTTAATAAGGCCAGCTAGATAAAATGAGTCTGTGAAAAGAGCATGGATGAAGCAAAATGATGAGAAACATATTTATTTTCATTAAACTGTGATTTTATCATTTTTATTTATTTATGTCATGCTATATGCATGTTTTGTCTGTCAAACATGTTTGTTGCTAAACCAGTTAACCCTCATATGTGAGATATTTTGATATAATGTAATACTATCATGATTGATAGCATGATTTAGCATTTTGCTAGCACATTGGGGAGCATTAACAGCAAGTTGTTAGCAGGCTTAGCATGTTAGTAACATGGTTAACACATTGTTGGTGCAAAGTAGCATGCTAAAACGTCCTTGGCATGTAAGTCAAGTTCATAACAAGCTTACCATTTTGTTATGGCTAAAACGTGTTGTCATCAGTATTGCAATGTTTTTTGCACATTATTAGCATGATTTATCAAGTTGATGCAATGTTCAGCACATTGTTAGCATGGATTAGCATGCTAATATCATGTTCTTGCAATCATAGCATGGATGGCACATTATTGCTAATGTGACTTGGCATGAATGCTAATATATATTTTGCCTATTAACATCTTAAGGCTACGCTAACATGGATTAGCATGTTGATAGCATTTTTTTTAAATGTCAGCATGCTGTACATATTTTTAGCATGTTGCCCCAAAACTATTGTTAATATGAATTAGCATATCGCTTACCTGTCTGTCATTGACATTAACTAGTTTGTTGTTTCCATGTTCACAACATTGCTAGCATAAAACAGCAGGTTGTTAGCAAGTTCTTGCAATGCTAGAATTATTGCTAGTCTAAACTTGCATGTTTCTAATATGTATTTAGCATGTAAAAATGTTTTAACAGCATATTCTAGCACGAATTACCTTGTTTTAAGCACAATTTTAACACATTGAGAATTTAAGCACATTGCTAGTATTAGTATTAGCACTGCCAAAAAAAACAGTTCAGCTGGTAAATTTGCAGTTTGTAGCTCAAAAGCTGTAAGCAAACACAGGTTAAGAAAAAATAAATGAAACTAAAATATTCTATCTTTACTATGTTGGCATTGCCAGTACAACGTAGTTATCCTCTACAATGACATATATGTTCCTAAGCTATTTTACATTCTCAGGACATTTTATTCAGTAAGCTGTAAATCTGCAACATTGTGTGGATCTGAATGCATTGAAATCCCTGATGTTCTAAAGCCAGACACATGCATTCCCTCCTTCCTTTCCTAAAAGTTTAACCTTGCGTAAACTAATGACATCCTCCGAAATGAGTCAAATATGGCATCATAGTGACATTTCGGCGATGCAGGATAAAAGTCTGCTTATGAGAGCTGCTGGCAGTAAGGTGAGGTTCAGGGATTTTCCCTTGAAAATTGCGGGAGGATTGTAGGGAGGATTTGGGATGTTGACACTTTTTTGGATGATGCACTTGACTTTCTAAGGGCAGAAAGGTGGTTTGGTTCTGACAGCATCCCAGGTGAGACACTCAAAAACACTTGCAAAGCCGAGCGCTCAAATAATTCCCTCGCATTGTGGCTCAGGTTGTTTCCCGACATCCCGAGCCGGGGGATTTATTACAGCATTTTATTAAGGTATAAATTGCATTAAATGCATTCTAGTGAGCCGCTGGCTGTCTGGGGGAAATTTTAAGTCATGAAATCCTGCCACAGCGGTTTGTAAAGCAATCTGGTTTTCTTAAAAATTTGCTAACATTGGATGGCTGCATTAGTTTATATTATATAATGCCATGTTTTAAGTTTCCTAGTTTTGCTTTTGACGTCTTATACAAAAGGTTACATTAAGGTTACATTAATCCAAAGTACAAAAATCACATACTTTTTTTCTTATAATATCTCTTGCAGGAACCGTTATATTATAACTGCATCTGAAGCACTTGGTTTAAAAATCCATTACATCCATTAGTTAATGTTGGTTAATGTATTAAGATTTATTTACTTTCCTGTATAGCAATACTGAGATTGAATTATTACAGAAAATACATTTATACATGAATATAAAATACCCTAGAATTAAAAACAGCCATTCAAAGCATAATTAAAAAAAACATACAGTATATACATACACATCAAGCCATACATGCACAGCCTACACACAACAACTCCCAAAATTTAAATGAATAATTACTATGTATTTACTAACATGATCTAAGGATGAAAGATACTTGTAAAGCATTTATTAATCACAGTTCAATATTTACTAATGCATAAAGTTATGCTATATTTCATTCATTCATTTTCCTTCGGCTTAGTCCAATATTTATCAAGGGTCGCCACAGCGGAATGAACCACCAAATATTATGGCATATGTTTCAGGCAGCGAATGCCCTTCCAGCCACAACCCAGATCTGGGAAACACCCATACACACTCACATTCAAACTCAAACACTTTTGTCAATTTAGCTTACCCAATTCACTTCACAACGCACGTGTTTGGACTGTGGGGGAAACCGGAGCACCCGGAGGAAACCCACGCCAACACAGGGAGAATATCCAAACTCCACACAGAAATGCCAACTGGCGCAGCCGGGACTTGAACCAGCAACCTTCTTGCTGTGAGGCAACAGTGCTAACCACTGAGCCACCATGCTGCCATAAGCTATATTTAACATTAGTTAATAATTTCCATTAACTAACATTAAAAATGATGAATCCATGAATAAAAATGTATTGTTCATTGCTTGTTCATGTAAAAACATTAACTAATATGAACTAATGGAACCTTGTGGTATTACCAGTATTACCAGATTAGTTAACTAAAACCACACAAAAAAAATAATAATAAAATTAAATAAAATGAATAAATAAATAAATACATAAGATGGTTTTGGTACATAAAACTAAATTTTTTATTAAAATATAAAAATAAACTAATACATAAGTATAATGATAAATCGGGGCGGCGCGGTGGCGCAGTGGGTAGCACTGTCGCCTCGCAGCAAGAAGGTCGCTGGTTCACATTTCTTTGTGGAGTTTGCATGTTCTCCCTGTGTTGATGTGGGTTTCCTCCGGATGATCTGGTTTCCCCCAAAATCCAAAGATGCGCTATAGGTGAATTGGGTAAGCTAAATTGTCTGTAGTGTGTGTGTGTGTGTGTGTGTGTGTGTGTGTGAATGAGTGTGTATGGGTGTTTGCCAGTCATGGGTTACAGCTGGAAGGGCATCCGCTGCTTAAAACATATGCTGGATAAGTTGGCGGTTCATTCTGCTGTGGTGATCCCAGATTAATAAAGGGACTAAGCCGAAGAGAAAATGAATGAATGAATGAATAACAATAAATCAAAAGTCTGAATTCCAGCTCCTCCTCTTCATCTGTATTTCTACAGCATTTTGTACAAATGTAGATTGTGCCCAAGCAGATAAACGCAAATATGAACAGTAACAGAGGCATCAGTTTTATCATAATAATTCTAAGCGTGACTCCTCAACTTCTGCAAGTGTATGTATAGATTTTCTTTCACAGCATGGAGTCTTGTCTTGACATATAGAAGACACAAACTCTTCCATTCTCAACTAATAACTACAGAGTTCGAGGATCAAATTAGACTTCGTTCATGTGCAGCCAATGAAAACCATACACTGGCATTTATTACAAACTAAGGTTACATTTATTTTAAGGTACAATTATCACTATTAACAAACCATTAACTAAGACTTTCAGCTCAATAAACTAATAATTCCCGGCATATTAATAGTTATTAAGGTAGTAGTTGGGTTTAGGTGTTGAGTAGAATTAGGAATGTCGAATAAGATCATGCTTTATAAGTACTAATAAACAGCCGATATCTAAATAATAGCCAGTACTGCAGTTAATTTGGAAATTTGTGCTTAAAAGGGATACTTTTTACAAGATGTAAAATAAGTCTCTGATGTCCCTAGAGTGTGTATGTAAAGTTTCGGCCTAAAATACCAGACAAATAATCTTTTATAACTCTTTAAACTGCCCCTTTAAGGCTTCGATCCAAATTGTGTTGTTTTGGTGACTGCCGCTTTAAATTCAAATGAGATTGTGCTCTTTTCAAAAGAGGGCGGAGCTACAAATGCCTGTGCATCAGCATAGTGGCAGATTCAAGAACAAGACTAATGTTCTATGCTAATGAGGGAGAGATGGTCACTAATGGGCGGGGCTTTTCCCCTCTGATGATGCGTACAAAGGGAAAATGTCAATCAAAGTGTTTCTGCAGACTGTTTTTGTCAAGTGTGATTATAAAAAAATCTATATTAATACATTCTTGCCATCAGAAGCTGCTGCCACACAACTGTGTTTAAACCCCTTATAAAAGTGATCTTTGCATAATAGGTCCTCTTTGAATTAAAATGTTACCTAAACACTATCATACATGTTGATCTTGAATTATTTCAAGTTTCTTAAAGATGCACTGACAAATGATTCATGCAAATTGGTTGCTAGGGTGATGCTATGTTGTTGCTAGGTGGTTGTAATTGCAAATCTGCAGGCTGAATTATGCATCAAAGTTTAATACGGAGGGTAAGTGGTTTAAAACAAACACCTGAGGTTTTGCATGAGGGATAGTGATACTGATACTTGTTTTAGCAATATCAAAATCTGCCTGCCAACAACACAACACACAACAACATTAGCCCCCCATATAACAGCATTAATATAAATGAAACAGCAGCGCCCAGATCTTGACTCAGCACTGATCGAAATAAAAGCAGATATTATTCTTTCTCCAACAACTTCAAACTGAATCCTCCTCACACCTCAGCTGTGTGTGCATCGTGCAATGTGGAGATGTGAATACATGAATTTTAATGATTTGTGCGGGATGGCACTAGATCTTTCTTTAGCTTCTGATTTTTTTCAAGCCATATTGTATTTAGTTGCAAAATGGGCGACACGGTGGCTCAGTGGTTAGCACTGTCACCTCACAGCAAGAAGGTCACTGGTTTGATTCCCGGCTGGGTCAGTTGGCGTTTCTGTGTGGAGTTGTTCTCCCTGTGTTGGCGTGGGTTTCCTCTGGGTGCTCCGGTTTGCCCCACAGTCCAAACACATGCACTATAGGTGAATTGAATAAACCAAATTGGCCATAGTGTATGTGTGTGAATGAGTGTGTATGGATGTTTCCCAGTACTAGGTTGCAGCTGGAAGGGCATCCGCTGCGTAAAACATATGCTGGATAAGTTGGCAGTTCATTCCGCTGTGGTGACCCCTGATGAATAAAGGGACTAAGCTGAAGAAAAAGGAATGAATGAATGAATGAATGAATGAATTAGTTGCAAAATTCATTGTTGTCTTATTTTTTCCAAATGATCTAAAAACCCTTGAAATTCATTCATTCATTTTCCTTTATTTTAAAATCAAGTAATGCACCCTTCATTCAAAAATCTCTTACTTGTAATATGTGAGCATATTTACTGTACAAAAATTATCAGAGAACTGCGAGGGCAAAAGATTAAAATAAATAAATAATATAATTGTTCATTAATCGTAATCAAGTGAAAATGTTCAATTAATCGAGATTTGGATTTTAGGCCAAATCGCCCAGCTCTTCCTTCCTTCGTTCGTTCGTCCGTTTGTTTGTTTATTTACTGTATTTTATTTATTTATTTATGTATTTATTTATTTATTTATTTATTTATTGTATTTTATTTATTTATTTTATTGTTATTATTATTATTACAAAATTCTGCACAGAAATAGCACAAAATGTCTCCAGATTCTGTCTGACTATCTGTATAACTGTAAATCTGTATAACTTGATATGTAGATTTATTTATTTTAATCCTATATATGTGATATTTCTATTTTCATCTCTATAACTTCTAAACAGTCTTGTAGCCTTACTGTATATCACAGCTCAGCTCATCCTAATGTCTCTTGAGGATGAATCGCTTTGTCGTTTTCCTCATTTGTCAGTCGCTCCACATAAAAGCATCTGCTAAACGAATGCATGTAAGTACAAAATGACTGATGCTTACGTGATGAGATATGTTTGTCTACTAATCCTAAACAATATAAAATACATACATCAGCATACGGAAGCCAATGTGGCAGTAAAGAAAATGTAAACTGACACAACAGCTCCTCTTTAAAAAAAAAAAAAAGACATAAAACAGAACGTATATGTTTTATGTGACACCAGCCAGTAATTAAACGGTGAGGCGAGAAAAAAGCAGAATATGAAATTACAGGCTGTAAGAAGACGCGAGACAGGTGAATATGGTGTCAGTCCTCAGGGGCGCTGTAAATAAATGGATTTGCTTCTCAAGATGCGATTCTTTCCATCACTGACAGTTCATTCTCATAGCCCTGCCAATCAGCTCTTCTCCCGCTATTACCGTGTCATTTTCCTCTTTTATATATTCACCTGAAGCCGGCTTGCTTAAAATGTGCATTCGGAGGCCTGTAATGTTGCCCGTGCGTACCAATTACTCAATATCTCCATCTCCCCTAGACTGACATTACTGATTCTCTCTGATGCCGGTGATTCTATTAAATGATCTAAGATGTTTCGCTGGATCTGTTTTCATTTTAATCCGTTCGCTGTCACGGCTTGATGTCTTCTTTGATAAGACATACGGATGCTTCAGAGCTGGAGCTGATCTTATGAAGGCAAAACGCTACAAAACTTCTGTGTTAAGAGCACAATGCATTCAGATGTAATACGTTAGCATCATAAAGGTCACATGCATGCTGTAAAGTTTGTTAATTACAGGTTTTGAACTCTTTACTTAATAAAAGAGAGTAAACTCATTGCCTTATAATTATTAAGTAAACAAACTATGTGCATAATTATAAAAGTGAATGGGTTTACTGATTTTTTTAATCAAAGTAACTAGAGGTCATTCTGACCATTGTCATATACTGAAAGAAGTCATATAGTCACATAATATTAACATTCAAAACTTCTTTCAAGTTAAAAGCCCCGCCCATTAGTGACCATCTCTCCCTAATTAGCATAGAACGTTAGTCTTGTTTTTGAATCTGCCACTATGCTGATGCACAGGCATTTGTAGCTCCGCCCTCTTTTGTGTGTGCTTTAGGTGTAGTTTAATGCCTCTGTCACATAATAGTCCAACACAAACCCAGTGGTAAAACACAATTGCCTGCAGGATAAACACCGCAGGAGGGGCACGCACAGCTGGAGGCCTCCAAGAGTTCAATGTGAACATGCAAGAATTAAAATAAATGAACGGACAAATAAAAGCTTGTATAATTTGCTATGAAGAAGAAAACACATGCATCAAAACAAAACAAAGCAAAACAAAACACTAATTGACCCCAAAATGTTTAAAATATATCAGCATATTTTTTGAAGGCCCTTTATGCTGATTTTATTTTATTTTATTTATTTATTTATTTATTTTTTATTATTATTATTATTTTTTTTTATAATTTGTTAATGTACAGAAACAACGAAAGGTGTTTTAAATTAATCTAATATTAGTGTACTATTATTGTTGTTATTATTGGTGACACTATGGCTCAGTGGTTAGGACTGTCGCCTCACAGCGAGAAGGTCACTGGTTCGAGCCCCAGCTGGGTCAGTTGGCGTTTCTGTGTGAAGTTTGCATGTTCTCCCCGTGTTGGCGAGGGTTTCCTCTGTGTGCTCCGGTTTCCCCCACAGTCCAAACATATGTGCTATAGGTGAATTGAATAAACTAAATTGGCCGTAGTGTATGTATGTGAATAAGTGTGTATGGATGTTTCCCAGTTCTGGGTTGCAGCTGGAAGAGCATCCGCTGCATAAAACATATGCTGGATAAGTTGGCGGTTAATTCCGCTGTGGCGACCCCTGATTAATAAAGGGACTAAACCAAAGGAAAATTAATGAATTGTTGTTATTATTATTATTATTATTGTTGTTGTTGTCATTTTTGTTATTTTGTTAATAGTTCTAAATTTGTATTATTTATATTAACATTTTTAGAGTCAATTTATTGCAACTAATAAAAAATCTACTTAATTAAATAATTATTCATTCATTCATTTTCCTTCGGCTTAGTCCTTTTATTCATCAGGGATCGCCACAGCGGAATGAACCGCCAACTTATCCAGCATATGTTTTACGCAGTGGATGCCCTTCCAGCCACAACCCAACACTGGGAAACATCCATACACACTCATTCACACACACACTCATACACTACGGCCAATTTAGTTTATTCAGTTCACCTATAGCGCTTGTGTTTGGACTGTGGGGGAAACTGGAGCACCCGGAGGTAACCCACGTGAACACGGGGAGAACATGCAAACTCCACACAGAAATGCCAACTGACCCATAATTAAATAATTAAATAAAGGAAAATAATTAAATAAAACCCATAATTTTTGAAAACTGGATTTTTTTTGCGTTTACACATTATCAATGCATATAAATGCAAATGCATTTCCAGACAATACAACATATTTACTTCTATAAACTAGAATAAGATATGTATAGAACATTTATTAAATGCAAGTTACCTTCTCTGCCCTGTGAAAAGAAAATACACATGTTTAAAAATAATAATTACAATATATAAGCCCTCCTACTTAAGAACCGCAGGGATTTTCTCTTGCAAATTGCCAAATGCAAATGAAATATGCAGATTTTATGGTGGAAATAAAATTAGAGGAACTCATTTTCAGAGCTTCATGTGTTTGACCTCCACTGCCGCTTTACTACGTTCACCGTCTGACAACCAGATGTGGTTGCTTCGCACTTTACCTGAGAATATTTGACACTTTAGTTTTGAAAGTGTGTGTCGTTAAAGGGCAGATGACAGATTCTGGAGTTCCTTCAATGTACATCGAAATAGATGGTGCAAGACAGGATGACAAGGGGGACCTGTCGGATTCCTGCTGTCTGTCGAGTTTGTCAAAAGGACACAGACCAGAAAAAAAAAGGTCTGAGAGGTTTGTTTTTGTACACTTTATCTGAGCTATGAGCAACCAAAACAGCTCCGTTGTTATATTTATGAGGAACTAAAGGGAATGTGTTCTCTAATCGTATAATGTTTGGTCGAAATTGATTCTTGCTTCAAAAAAGCAGTGACATTGGATTTGTCAGTATAGCCTGGAGAGCTCAAGAAGAGTAGATTCTTATATATTGTATTATAGTTTATTGTTAAATTGGAGTTTTTCAGTTTTCAGTAACACAAAAAAAGGCAAATATAGAATATCTATTGACTCTAATGGTAAATATTTATACATTTAATTTTTTATAATCACACTTGATAAACACAGTCTGCAGAAACACTTTACATTCTCCCACTGTACGTGTCATCAGAGGGGAAAGCCCCGCCCATTAGTGACCATCTCTCCCTCATTAGCATAGGACGTTAGTCTTGTTCGTGAATCTGCCACTATGCTGATGCACAGGCTCCACCTTCTTTTGAAAAGAGCACAATCTCATTTGAATTTAAAGCGACAGTCATTAAAACGGCACAATTAGGATCAAAGCCTAAAAAGGGCAGTTTCAAAGAGTTATCAAACATTATTTGTGTGGTATTTTGAGCTTCATATTAGCTGTTAAAACACTGGTTCTGATGGTTCACGAGAGAAGTGTGAGTCTAAGATTAATTAAAGTATCTGCTCTATACTGAAAGCGATTTTCAGGTTACAGTGTGTGAACGTTTGAATGAATATGCTAGAAATGCTTACTGAGTATTAATATTTGACAAAACAGGTATGTGAGGCTAGCAATTGTCTAGCAACCACATAGCGACTGCTTAGCAACGGCCTTGTAATGCCTTAGCAACTGCCTAGCAACCACTCAGGACACCCTATCAACCAACTAGCAACGCCTTAACAACCACCTATCAACCTCTAAAAACACCATAGCAACTGCCTAGCAACCACACAGAACACCCTAGCAACCACTCAGAATACAATAGCAACCACCTAGCAACACCTTTGCAACCACCTAGCAACGCCTTAGCAACCGCCTAGCAACCACTTAGCAACACCTAGAAACTACTCAGAACAACCTAGCAACCACCTTAGCAACCACTCAGAATACAATAGCAACCACTTAGCAACACCTTAGCAACCACCTAGCAACCACTCAGGACACCCTAGGAACCACTCAAAACACCATAGCAACCACTTAGCAACACCTAAAAACCACTCAGAACAACCTAGCAATCACCTAGCAACACCTTAGCAACCACCTAGAAACCCCTCGGGACACCCTAGCAACGCCTTATCAACCACCTAGCAACCACTCAAAACACCCTAGCAACCACCTAGGAAGAACCTGTAGCTAAATTGTGGGTACTAGCGTAAACACCATAGCAACTGCCTAGCAACCACTCAGAACACCCTAGTAACCACTAAGAATACAATTGCAACCACCTAGCAACACCTTAGCAACCATCTAGCAACCACTCAGGACACCCTAGCAACCACCTAGCAACACCTTAGCAACCACCTAGCAACCTCTCAGGACACCCTAACAACCACCTAGCAACGCATACAAACGCACTAAACAACTCCTAAACCCAACCCTCACAGAAAAAGTGACAAAAAAGTGAAAAAATGACCCACAATGCAGTACATATTACAGTAGTGAACTGTAAGGAATTGATGAGGTATTTTACTGGGCGTTTTTGCAGTAAATAAATGTAAAATTGCGGCAAAGTCCAACAGGACCAGTGAAATGTCCTTACTAGTGGGTTGTTTGATATCTCTTTATAAAAGTGAGGACAATTGAGCCCTCGCAAGTATAGATAAAACCTGCACACACACACACACACACACACATGAGCTGGAATTACATTACAGCTGATTCCAGGTGTGGATCTGCGGTTGAGAGCTCCAGTTTTCTGCTCTGTAGCCTCGGGCCGCAGACGACAATAAAGCACGCTGTCAGGAGGGCAGCAAAATACACGGCCATCTCTTGACAAAACACTTAAAACAAGACCTGCCTTATGGACACCAGGAGCCCCCAAACAAAAGCAGGAGGTCCTGAGGTCACAACGTCTTTAATTATGTTCTTGTAGACCGTCTGCATTCTGGAGCATTGCGTTTAATGCAAATAATAAGGTCTGCACTGAAAATAATGATTCACTGGATTTACCTGTTTTTATTTTTTTGTAAGGTAAATGGTTGCAAAAGATTTATGTGGGCTGAATTTAAACAAACAAATTAAGTTGAACATTGCTAAATTTAGGGCGACACGGTGGCTCAGTGGTTAGCACAGCAAGAAAGGCGCTGGTTCGAGCCCCGGCTGGGTCAGTTGGCATTTCTGTGTGGAGTTTGAATGTTCTCCCCGTGTTGATGTGGGTTTCCTCCGGGTGCTCCGGTTTCCCCCACAAGTCCAAAGACATGTGGTATAGGGGAATTCATTCATTCATTCATTTTCTTTTCGGCTTAGTCCCTTTATTAATCTGGGGTCGCCACAGCGGGATGAACCGCCAACTTATCCAGCATATGTTTTACACAGCGGATGCCCTTCCAGCTGCAACCCATCACTGGGAAACATTCATACACACTCATTCACACACATACACTACGGACAATTTTAGCTTACCCAATTCACCTATAGCGCATGTCTTTGGACTTGTGGGGGAAACCGGAGCACCCGGAGGAAACCCACGCCAACACGAGG
>CAIGQV010016298.1:8997116-9009261 GCA_903798115.1 Danio jaintianensis
TATATATATATATACCTGAACATACCAAAACATCATAAGCATACACACAAGAAAACAAAAATTGCATAATATCTAGCTATATCTTGCTAATGCTGTTCTATCTTGTCTCATGCTCAGAAACGGTGATCTCTCAGATGTTGATAAACAGCTCAGATTCGTTTCGAATGCCCACAGCCTGTACTTCACAGAGCTCCAGATTGGCCAATCTTGATCAAATCGAGCCAGAGAATGTGACAGCTGCAGAAGAATTGATCCGGCAGCGCAGTCAGCTACTTATCCGAGACTGCGTCAGCCGGCCATTCCTGGCAGTAAATTAAGGGGTGGAAACTGTTTCCCTTCTTGTGAGGATCCGCTAAACGCTTTGATGCATGCCTCTGTGTTGGCTGATAGATTTAAAGGCACCCACAAAAGCATCCGAGTACCAACAGAATTTATGATGCTAAAAAATGAAAATGAGAAAGAGAGAGAGGGTTGTGAAAATCAGGGAAATTGGTGCAATAAGAGAGTCCATTATACCCTTTAATATATACATGGAGAACTCATTTAAGGGTCATTTTGTACGCCGCTGCCAGGTCGCAACTTGAGTGGCAATCATCCACAAACAATTTACATTCATGCATAGAAATCTATCGCTCTATTAAATGCTGCTCAGATCATGATTTCTGAACATGATTTGAGACGGGGTAATGGATGCTGCGTTAGCACCTCTTGTTCTGTTGTTCCCGCTTTGCTGCAGAGCCAAATGTCAGGCTGATTTGAGTCAATAAGTCATCGCGCCGAATGAGGGCTACTCAATTGTATCGTTCATTAATAATACAATTAACCAGAACGGCTAATATGGTGTTAATAGGTTTGTGGGGACTTGGCATTTGCGCTGCATCGGTGTGTGACTGATGCGTATGTTGAGGAGGAATGCACACGAGGATCTTCCAGGAGACAACAGGGCATCAAAATTGAAGATTAATAATACTCTTTCAGTGTTGTTGTTGTTTTTTTCTCATTCAATGGGTGGAAATACTTGCATAAAACACAAACACATCCTTTTTTCCCGTTTGTAGCCTAATATTAAGGGCCCTATCATACACCTGGTGCAGTGCAGTGCCAGGCATGATTCTAATGTAGTTTCAGCCAGGAGCAGGTACAATATCGTTTTCACATCCTGTGCCACGTTGTTTAAAATGCAAATGCATTTGTGCGCCCATGGACATGATGGTTTGAAAAAGGAGATTGGCACATTGCTATTTTGAGCCAATTTACAGTTTTTTACAATCGTTTTGCCACAAATTTCAGAACCCTGGTGTCAATTTTCAAAACTCTAAACACAAAATTCACAACCATTGTCAAAATTGCACATTTTTGCAAAACTCTTAACTCTTTTCAAATGCTTGGATACAATACACATACGTCAAAGATACTTTCAAGAGTTCGCCCTTAGCTGATGATTGATTATAAAGCGTGTTTGGCATGCTGTCCCGGGAGAGAGCCCTGAGCTCATGAGATCCTCGAGCCCGGGGCTCCCTCCCGTTGCAGGGCGAGAGGGGAGTTTGAGCTCAGGTAGGTCTCGAGAACTCCCCTGCTTGATAAAGGTGAATTCTAATTATGAATAATTATGGAGAGAAATTGCTGAATTAATCGCTCGTCTATGGTGTCGATTTGGTTGATCAATTTACTTATGTTACATGTTTTTGGTCTGTGGGAGGAAACCGGAGAGCCCGGGGAAAACCCACGCAAACACGGGGAGAACATGCAAACTCCACACAGAAATGTCAACTTGGCAAGGTAAAGGCTTGAGCAAGTGACATTCTTGCTGTGAGGCAACAGTGCTAACCACTGGGCCTCCATGCTGCCCTGTCGAGGAAAGGGGAGGAGTAGGGGTGGAAGGGGGGATTCTTCAAGACGAAGATGGCTAAGGTAAGATACTCTGGTTATTTATAGTGATCTAGGAATCATCTGATTGGTGGATCATGCATTAGCTAATGCGGGACCAGCTGCTATTAATCATAAGCACGTGCTCCTCTCGAAATTAGTTTATGAAAAAACTTCACTTGTTCATTGAACTAAAATCACCTCTTCAATATAATACAATTAAACATCAAATTGATCCCATTTTAAAATGCAACTCAAACATTACATTTGAAATAACTGTGTATTTATTAAAATAACATCATCTAACTATCAACTGATACAAGCGCTCAAAATAATAAATAACTGTTGCATTACTCTGGATGCATGGAAACAGATATTACAATATTATATTTATAGATGATGAAAGTTTTAGGATAGATCAAATGACAGCAGTTATCACAGACAATGACCCAACTGAACTACATTATTTATAGATTTCATCTTTATTCATCCTTATTCCATATTTATGGTTTCTTTGTTCCATGTATCACTTTTACAGACAAGGTTTTCATACTTGACATTACTGTATGTAAGAAAGCCCAATCACAGCACCAAAGCAGACCAATGTCAGGGCTGGATTCTCATTGACAGAAGGTTTTTCTGAGATGTGATGTAAAGGAGAACCTGTGGCCCAACACCAGACTGATGGAAACACAGATCCCAAAATAGAAATCTGATATATGGAAATATATGGAAATTACATATGTGACATATGTGTCAAAATATTGTATGATATGGTTGAAAAATGTAAACAGTGATTTTTGCACTATTATGACAAATTATTGACTATTATGACATTTTTTATACAATACGTGAAATCCAATTGTAATTTGCATATGTTGCCATATATCATGCCATATATCAGCTTTCGATATGGGGACATGCAGTACGAAACACTTTGGTTAACTTTACTATTCTGTTTTTTTTTGTTTTTTTTTGTTTTTTTACAGTAAAACTACATTATGATTGAATGAATAAAACTTTAGATCAGTGATTCCACTGTCTGTACTATTCCCTCTGCACTTATGCATAAACCATAATGAAACCTGTATCATAAGTTTTAAACAACAACATTGAATGATTGTTAATGATTGTTTATTGAAACGATGTGCATCTTGTGTGCTGGTGACTTAATGTTCCTGTGGTATTTGTATGATAAAAGGATTATGTCCTGCAAATCCAAGACTGCTTTAAGGAAATGGACGCAGCATGCAGAGCTTTGAACACTGGAGAGCCTGTGTTAAAAGTAGTGACTGTTTAGAGTTTTGTGTTTAGAGTTTTGAAAATTGAGATCAGGGTTCTGAAATTTGTGGCAAAACAATTGTAATTAATAATTAGTAATAAATAAAAACTTTAAATAGACAGTGAAGGTTTTTTTGCCATTTTGCCAAAGTATGTGCCATTAATTGACTACATACTATCTTCTCAAGTATTTTTGAAATAAAAGGTAGTTTTGAAATTGGTCTAAAATTTGCAGGATCTGAAGAATCCAGACCTGTTTTTTAATCAGAGGTTGGACTACTGCATGTTTAAAATTTTCTGGGACTACACCTGATAACAAACTGCTATTAACAATCTCAAGAACAGGAGGCCCCAGAGTGGAGAAAACCTCTTTGACAGGACGAGGAGGGACAGCATTAAGTGGTGAACCTGAAGGCTTCATATGGCCAACAATATCATGTAAAGCTAGCAATGTCACTGGCTCAAACTTGTCAAAAACAGCAGAACAGAGGACAGAAACTGAAGGGTCATAAGAAGCAGCTATGATCAGAGCCCTAGTGGAAATAACCTTATAAGTAAAGTAGTGTAGAAAATGTTCACAAAGAGCAGCAGAATCATCACTCCTAACCGTTTGTGGAACATTTAAAATAGAGTTAATAGTCTTAAACAGAACACCTGACTTGTTAGAGTTTGACTAAATTTTCCCTGAAATAAAATTGCTTTTTGCAGATTTAACAGTTTTCTTATAATGATGCCAGCAGTCCTTGAGTATCTGAAACCGTCCTTTTTCCTTTTCCGCTCTGCCCTACGACACTCGCGTCTGACAGCACGAACTGTGTCATTTAACCAAGGCTCAAATTTACTATTTGGCGATCTGATTTTAAAGGGAGCCACAGTATCCATAACAGCTTGACAAGTGGAGTGTAACCATGAGCTAAGCCCTTTTGAATCATTACATATAGACTTCGGCATCACATAGTTCTGATTAAAATGAGATGCAAACTGAGCAGCAGTTGGAGGACTTATAATGCGACAGGGTCGAACGGTAGCGCAAGGTTCACTAGCATTACAAACAGAGGTGATATCGAATAAAACAGGCATGTGGTCAGAAAACACTGCGTCACAAATCTCAATGTTAAAAACAGGCAAACCAAAAGACAGAACCAGATCTAGTGTGTGTCTATGTTTCTGTGTGGCGCCAGACACTGACTGCACCAGATTAAAGGGAGTCAATGAGATATAAAAAGTATTTTGCCATTGGAGTCTCCGGACAACACACATGAACATTAAAACCGCCAACTATAAGGATGCGGTCGTATTTTGGCATAATATCAGCCAAGAGAGTAGAAAAGTCATTTAAAAAGTCCTTATTGTATCTAGGTGGATGGTAGACCACCGCACACCATTAGCTCTTTGCAACTCTCACATGGTTGGCCACTGAAGCTAAGCAGCTACCTGGATGGTAGACCACAAGGTTGCTGCCGGAAGTGGTGTTAGTGAGGCCAGCAGTGGCCGCTCAACCTGCAGTCTGTGTGGGTCCTAACACCCCAGTATATTGATGGGGACTCAATACTGCACAGTGAGCACCGTCTTTCGGATGAGACGTTAAACCGAGGTCCTGACTCTCTGTGGTCGTTAAAAATCCAGAATGTCCTTCAGAAAGGTAAAGGTTTAACCCCGGCATCTTGGCCAAATTTGCCCATGGGCCTCTGTCCATTATGGCTTCCTAACCTTCCCGATATCATAATTGGCTTCATCACTCTGTCTCCTCTTTACCAATCAGCTGAAATCATCCAGATGGATGCTGCTCATTAGTGGTGGATGAAGATATTCCCCCCAAAAAATGTGTTAAGCGCTTTGAGTGTCTAGAAACGCGCTATATCAATGTAATGAATTATTATTATTATTATTATTATTATTATTATTATTATTATTATTATTAGATACTATTAAAATTAGACAGATTTAAAAGATGGCAGAATACATGACATGTTTCATTCGTAAATTCATAGTATTAATTACCATGTGTCTAATGTAAAATCTGGATCTTACAAAAACAACAACTGTAACTCTAAAAACCATGTAACTTTCCTATCAGGCAAAATCAATTCCAATAAATATTCATACTCCAAGTGAAAAAAAAAATGGCTAGTTTATTTTAAAGTACAATTCTTGCTAGTAACAAACCATTAACTATGATTTTTTGACTCATTAAACTCCTAATTTGCTGCTTATTAATAGTTAATAAGGTAGTAGTTGTGTTTTTGGTATTAGGGCTATATAATAAGAATATGCAGAACATGTCAGAACATATAATTTATAAGTACAAATAAAAAGCCAATATCTTAATAATATGCAGGTAATAAGTCAGTTGGGTGGCGCGGTGGCGCAGTGGGTAGCGCTGTCGCCTCACAGCAAGAAGGTCGCTAGTTCGAGACTCAGCTGGGTCAGTTGGCATTTCTGTGTGGAGTTTGCATGTTCTCCCCGTGTTGGCGTGGGTTTCCTCCGGGTGCTCCGGTTTCACCCACAAGTCCAAAGACATGCGCTATAGGTGAATTGGGTAAGCTAAATTGGCCATAGTGTATGTGTGAAAATGAGAGTGTATGGGTGTTTCCCAGTGATTGGTTGCAGCTGGGAGGGCATCCGTTGCGTAAAACATTTGCTGGATAAGGTGGCGGTTCATTCTGCTGTGGCGACCCCAGATTAATAAAGGGAATAAGCCGAAAAGAAAATGAATGAATGAATAATAAGTCAGTAGTTAATAGTGAGAATTTACCAAAAAGCTAGCACATGCATAGAAAGCGAGCCACTGTTGAGATCCAGAAGTGTCTGGCACTGACTCCATATCTTTTCCAGCATGTGAAATGTCTGGATTGTTTATGAAGATCATGCTTCACGAACATGCCTTGAGATATCGCTGCTCTTCTGCACCCCGGTGCGAAATGGCATTTGAAGAAACCCACAGATCACAACATGCCGGCAGGTTGGAAATAATCCTGATGATGCAACAAGCCTGGAAACAACATATTAATGCCTTCATAATGAAATCTGGGGAATAATGACTAAATGTCAACAGTCAGGATGCCTCATGTTTTCCATCCACATCTAAAGACGGTGATCCCCATCAACATGCGACTTCTTTTTGCAACCTTTACAGTACTATACTGGGTCTCTACCAATATTTCAATACTGAAGGTGCATTTGTGTATTGCTCTCCACATATTCTGACATTTTTCTGAACACAATAGGGACTTTTTTGCTTGTGCATTATTTGCGGTTTTCAGAGCATGGCAGTGGTTTATAATGTGTTACGTAGTTGCTAGGGTGAATTCTCATTGACCCAAGCCTAATATATGACATTCTGGTCCAATATCTTTGAATCTAGCCTTTTAACAACTTCAAGTGCAATCATTTGGAGATGAAAAGGCTCTTCTCAACACCACACACACGATTTTAGGCTTTATTCATGCCAGTAGCACATTAGCAAATTACTTTTTGTCCGATAAAATCCTTACTTCTAGACATGGGTGTGAAAGAATGACACAAGTATGTTATTTTCAAATCAATATATGATTGGCCTGTACTTTCATTAAGAGTTTAATTTACTTTTGCCTATTTCTTTCACAGTGTGTCCTAGAATGCGCATGGATTTGCAAAGCTTCAATGGAAATGCAGGCTCTGTTTGTGCCGAAATGTATGCAAATGCTAATAGTAGGTTAAACTGTGCTGAGCTTGTAAAGTTAAATGGCTGGTGAGCATTTTTAAAAGCACATTCAGAAGAGATGAATGCGAATCTGGCTCTTTTTTATGTTGTGCATAAAGTATATATTTCAAACAGGAAAGTTTTACCTTTTAAGTTCTGCACACAGACAACACTATTATGTCAGAATGCTGTCATTTTAGAAAGAAAAATACTTGTTGCACTGCACATAGGTATTACATTTATTTAATTATTTATTCATTCATTTATTCATTCATTCATTCATTCATTCATTCATTCACTGACTCACTCACTCAGGTGAGTGGGCTTGACAAACCACCTGTAAAAACACTTTTCTTAAAAAAAAAAATAAACACGTAAAGGGCGGGACGGTGGTGCGTGGTAGCGCTGTCGCCTCACTGTAAGAAGGTTGCTGGTTCGAGCCTTGGCTGGGCCAGTTGGCATTTCTGTGTGGAGTTTGCATGTTCTTAATAAAGGGACTAAGCCGAAAAGAAAATGAATGAATGAATGAATGAATAAACACATAATTAAAATGTATAAATAAATATATAATAAATTAGCAGACAAAAGCATCTGCTAAATGACTAAATGTAAATGTACATTTAAGTCATTCACTCCTTTATTCATTCATTCATTCATTGGTAGTGGCAAAAGGTAATACTCAATTGAACTTCATGATAACATACCATGTACACTAAAATATTTATAAATCTTTCAGCTCTTTTTATTGTGACAACAGTGATTCATTCGTTCATTCATTCATTTATTCATTCATTCATTCATTTTTCTTCGGCTTAGTCCCTTTATTCATCTGGGGTCGCCACAGCGGAATGAACAGCCAACTTATCCAGCATATGTTTTACGCAGAGGATGCGTTTCCAGCTGCAATCCAGTACTGGGAAACACCCATACTCACTCATACACTATGGCCAATTTAGTTTACTCAATTCACCTATAGCGCATGTCTTTGGACTGTGGGGGAAACCGGAGCACCCGGAGGAAACCCACGCCAACACAGGGAGAACATGCAAACTCCACACAGAAATGCCAACTGACCCAGCCGGACTCGAACCAGCGACCTTCTTGCTGTGCGGCGAGATTGCTATCCACTGAGCCACCGTGTACAACAGTGATTCAAACACTAAAATATGTAAGTTTATAAAACATTCCCTACACAATATATAGTAAAAAAATACTATATACTTTGTCCCTTTTAAACCAAATTTGGCTAAAATATAGACACATCCAGCAGTTGAATTTGAGATGTTACACCATGTGGAAATTTATTAGTTAATTAACAACCTGCCACTGTTGTGTGAAATGATTGTTGTTAATTGTTACTGGCACTAATGTTGATTTCTGCAGCATTTTATTTTATGACAGCAGGAATTTAATTTACAAGAACTAAAATAAGCAACACAGGCTCATTCTGAAAACGTAGCCCTATATACATTTCTGGAGATCATGAATTATGTAGCCAGAAGTACTCATGGCTGCATTTCGTCTTTAAAACGAAAGCCACGGGGCGGTATGATGCCGTTTCTTTTTGTGCTTACCAGCTGACCGCTTACCTCTTTATGGACGGCTTTCCCGCTGTTACCAGTTTGTCCAGTAGCTCGCCATGTACGTCGGCAGACTTGAGACGCAGAGAAGAGTTGACCAGGAAGACGGGGTTCGAGTCCGGTGAAGAACGGTTCCAGAAAGCAGGTAAGACAAAAACAGAATCCAAAAAATTAAATAAACAAGTAAATAACACAGTGAGAATTTGGTAAAATCTGAAAACGTAGTAAAAATCAGGCGAGGGCTTTTCTTTTTCTGGATTGCTTTTTAAAACTGTCGGTTGGGTTTAGGGAAGTGGGTCGACGGGTCAATCTGTGCTTTTGAAAACACTATTAGTTGGGTTTAGGTAAGGAGGAGGGTGGGTTGGTCAGTCAGTCAGTCAGTCAGTCAGTCAGTCGACACCGGCCTCTGGTGGATATACGTGAGAACAGCAGGCGCGAATGGCACTCGCGAGAGAAATTTGAAATCTCAAGAAGCGTACACAGCGGCCTCTGGTGGATTCGCGACAACAAAAACTGCAAAAGAACTTACCTCCTGGGACGGATTTGGCACTCTCAAGAAATTTATATAGCGGTACGTTTTCAGAATGAGCCTGGGATGAAAAAAAGTCTCTGGTGTCCCTAGAGTGTCTATGTGAAGTTTCATCTGAAATGGCAGATGATTTAAACATCACATAATCCCATCAGCACCAGAACAATCCCACACATTAACCGTAAAAATCCAGGAGCCCAGGAAACACTGGGATGATAATGATAATCCCAGCAGACTCCGTCCAGCATCATTCAGCAGAAGCGAAGGTCAGAGGATTGAAGTGTTAGCGACACAGCAGCACTTTTGGGGTCAAATTATTATTTCATTCCACTGAGAAAACTCAACCTCTCACTTTATGAAGGAATCAGCATTCAGCTGGCTTCACCAAAAGACCAGCTCGACGAGAATCCCAGACTAGTTTCAGATGTGAACCGATGAGTTAGCAACGCAATCACGTTTCACTTCCAGATATTTCCCATTCGCTGAGGTGGAGAGCATTTCGTTGGTTTAAGAATTGATTTAACGTAACAGGCTCTGTGGTTCAAAAGTTTGAGGTCAGTGCGATTTTTGTTCCTCTTGTTTAGCAAGTTGTTCAATTGATCAAAAGTGGCAGTAAAAGTATTTGTGCAACAAAGGTTTTTATTTCAAATCGATTAAATGGACAGCCTACCTAAAACATTTCAATTTGCCGTTAATTTAGACACTCTCAGTCAATCTAAGATGTATTTGACTCTTTTTTTTTAATGCGTATAAAATCAAAGTTTTAACATTAATGGCTACTATAAGAGTCAAAAAATAAATAAATAAATAAATAAAAACATGTACAAACCGTCTGAAATAGTTTGCTGCTCAAAAATTCTCAATCAAAACTCACACTCAGGTGTGGCTGACAGTCACTCCAACTCAAAATGTGCCAATTTAGTACAGCTGAAGGCAAAGTTATTAGCCCTACTATAAAATTTGAATTCTTTTTTCAAATAGTTTTACAGAAAGAAGATTTAAACATAGAGGTGGCGCGGTGGCTCAGTGGTCAGCACTGTCACCTCACAGCAAGAAGGTCGCTGGTTCGAGTCCCGGCTGGTCCAGTTGGCATTTCTGTGTGGAGTTTGCATGTTCTCCCCGTGTTGGCGTGGGTTTCCTCCAAGTGCTCTGGTTTCCCCCACAGTCCAAACACATGCACTATAGGTGAATTGAATAAACTAAATTGTCCTCAGTGTTTGTGTGTATGGGGGTTTCCCAGCTGCGTAGTTGGCGGTTCATTCCGCTGTGGCGACCCCCGAAATAGAGACTAAGCCGAAAGAAAATGAATGAATGAATGAATGTTAAACATAATATTTTTAGTAACTAATTACTAATAGTTCTAATATGTAATTTATTGTGCCTTTGCCATGATGGCAAAACCCAATATGCTACCTGTTATCTTGCAATAGTTTTCAGTTTAAAATGCAGTTCATCAATCAATCAATAAATCAATCAATCAATCAGTCAATCAATCAATCAATCAATCCATAAATCATTCTTAAGTGGGCTAATAATATTGTTTTTGTTTTTTTTGTTTATTTAATTGTTTAATTATTTTAAATATTTATTTATTTATTTATTTATTTATTCATGCATGCATGCTTTTGAATTGCTTTATGGGTCCTTGATCTTTCCTCCAACACCTTTTGATGCTGAAAATCCAACTCAAATTTCACCAAATCCATAGTGTTTCCAATCCAAGTCAAGTTTAACAACGTGACATTTATTAACATTTTTAATAGTCTGACGTGATATAAAACCTGGTCATAAACTATTTTTCCATGATTATGAGAGATAATAAATACAAAATAATAGATTATATCATTCATTCATTTTCTTTTTTCGGCTTAGTCCCTTTATTAATCTGGAATGAACCGCCAACTTATCCAGCATATGTTTTACGCAGCGGATGCCCCTTTAGCTGCAGCCCATCACTGGGAAACTAGATTATATCATATAATCTATATATAAATAATATATTATAATAAATGAAAGATATGTATGCAATCATTTATTTCAAACTACTAATATGTCAATAAAAGTCACTTTTTATTCATAATTTTATTTTTTCTGTTTCATATATACTAAAATGTGGGCAGCATGGTGGCTCAGTGGTTAGCACTGTCGCCTCACAACAAGAAGGTCACTGGTTCGAGTCCCAGCTGGGTCAGTTGGCGCTTCTGTGTGGAGTTTGAATGTTCTGCTCGTGTTGGCGTGGGTTTCCTCTGGGTGCTCCGGTTTCCCCCACAGTCCAAACACATGCGCTATAGGTGAATTGAATAAGCTAAATTGGCTGTAGTGTATGAGTGTGACTGAGAATGTATGGGTGTTTCCCAGCACTGGGTTGCAGCTAGAAGGGCATCCGCTGTGTAAAATATATACTGGATAAGTTGGCGGTTCATTCCGCTGTGGCGACCCCTGGTGAATAAAGGGACTAAGCCAAAGGAAATGAATATATTCAAAGAGAATACAGCTATTTGAAACTTGTAATAATATTTCCTCTTTTTGCTGTACTTTTGATCAAATAAAACCAGCCATGTTGAGTATGTAGCTTCATAAATCAGATAAATGCAGCTTTAAGAGAGTACAGTACATTCAAAATCATCTTTCCTGACGACTGACCTCAGAAGACTTGTAATGCAGCTCAAATGACTTATGAGTTATTGACCATAAGCACTCATACTTACTGCTCCATGTGCATTATGTCTATAAGTCTACAGCGTACACATTAACCCAGGTACTGTAACTAAAAATATCAGCACATGTGAAAGTGTCACGTTGGATGGAGCAGCTAAGCATCCTGCCATCGGTTTGGGTTAGAGGTCAACTTTGCATATTAAACATACATTTCTACTGGGTTTTGCATAATTTAAGCACATGATACGATTCAGGTTTTGCGTTATAAAGATATGATTCCTTTAATGTGTCCCTATTACAGCATGTTATTATAAAAGTCGTAACAGCTTTAAATCCACCCCAGGTAAAAAAAAAACGAACAAAATAATAATAATAATAAAAATAATAATAATAATAATAATAATAATAATAATAATAATAATAATAATAAATAATAATAATAATAATAAAAATAAATAAATAAATAAATAAAAAATGATAATAATAATAATAAAATACAAATAATAATAATAATAATAATAATAATAATAATAATAATAATAATAATAA